>APFE030613776.1:19413-42353 GCA_000404065.3 Pinus taeda
TGGTTCAATATTTTTCATTGTTGACAGATTCTAAAAAATGGCACACTCTATAGCTTATAAAAGGACAAATGATGCAACTAACATAACAAAATTGTTCTTCAAATAAATAGTTAGATTGCATGGGTTGCCTACAAGTATTATTTCTAACAGAGACACTAGTTTTGTGGGCCATTTTTGAAGAAATTTATGGAAAACATTAGGAACCAATCTTATTCTTAGTTCAACATATCATCCCTAGACTGATCAATGGACAAAGGTGGTAAATAGAAGTCACAATGGGACCGAGTACTTGCTTAGGCAGAAATTGCATATAACAACTCACCTAAGAGAAGGACAAGATTTTGTCCATTGAAAATTCTTTATGGAATGCATACAAGAGGAATTTATGAGCTAAGGAGATGGGAAAACAAGAATTTAGAAGTGCAAATGGTCAAGATTTTGCAGCTAATATCCATGAAATATAGGATCAAGGTAGACAACAATGACAAGAAATTTGTAGCAAATATAAATGAAGAGTAGACTCCAAAAGAAGAAACTTGGAATTTGATGCTGGAGACTTGGTCATGGCACAGTTTTGGAAATAAATATTTCCTAAAGGCAAATATAAGAAGTTAAAACTGAAAAAGATCGAACCATAAAAAAATTTGAGGAAATTTTCCTCCAATTCTTATGATTTAGAACTACACGAAGTCTTTGGTATTTTACCAATCTTTAATGTTTCAAATCTATACCCCTTTAAGGAACCAATAAATTATCATATACATGCACCTACTAGTATAAACTTCAATGAGATAAACAACTATCTTCAACACTAGTAAAGAAGATTGAATCAACCATTGATAAAAGGTAGCATTGATCCCTAGAATTGAGAGGATTTTTCTCAACTTCCTCCAAATATCCAGGAAGGAGTTTTCTCTTTGAGGAATTCAAGAGTTTTCTTCCTCAAGAATAAATAGTTATGTAATTCATTTGTAAACCCAATGTTGGAAAACCCAAGTTTGGAGAGAAAATAATTTAATAAAGGTTATGGTTGTTTTTATGAGTGAATTCCCCATGTGGTCTCTATGTCACAATTGTCTATGAAAAATATTTAGGTGGATTGGTTATGCAAAGGGAGGTAAATAATTCAGATGGGAACCTTATTGGTATATCATTACCAAGAAAAAATTCAAATAATTTTATTGCTACCAACATTATTGAGGAAGTCAAGAAGGACAATATCATTATTATGGATGTGAAAGATAATTACTATCAATTGGAGAAGTCACAACAATAATACATGGAGTCAATGCAAGGAAAATTATGAAAAGACCAACCACCATTGATTAAAACTAGGAGAAACTAAGTTTGGAAGGATAGAACATGGTCAACCATAAGAGAAATATAGAAATATAAGGATATCCCATTATTTGGTTTCATCACATGTAACAACCTTAACAACTCAAATTTTAGCTTGAGTTATTTGGTTAGACTTATATATGTAATTTTATTACGAACAAAAAACTATCTACAAATAATCAAAGCAAATATTTTATGAAGTGTATGCTATTTTGTTTAATTTTAATTTTTAAACTATGTTTACTCTATTGATACTACATATTGTAGATTGATAAATTGAAATAAGAGATGTAAAAAAATCATTGGCATGTTACATGACTAAATCAAAATTGCATTTCTACTAAAAAGCATTTTTTTCAGTTGGTTTGAGGATTTTTCTTTTTTCTACTTCATCAATCTCTTTAGCCTACTTTCTATACATAAAACTTGAGTGTATATATAGAGGAAAAAAATGTTATAACATATAAAATGAAAAATTATTCCTAATGGTGTAATGTAATGCCTATTTTGAAAGTTACAATAGATGACTATGAAATTGTACATGTACTAAAACTTATGTCAATTTTGGTGTCTATTGAAAACTTATGTCACATTATGGACTGTCAGATATTTAGATTTATGGTATGGTTGAGAAACATAAATAGGTGAATCATTATCCTTTGAAATAAAATTATCCAAAAGCCAAGCATATAAGTGAGACATAAAAAATGCAAGAGCTTATAACAAGAACCAACATGAAATCACAATCCTAGTAAATTGATTCCATTGCTAAATAGGCCTCAGTATTAGCACTAAGAATTTCCTTCATGCTCTTAAGTTGTTTCTTCAACTTAGACATTCGCTTGGGAGGTTTTTGCATATCCATCTAATTCCCAACATAATAATTAAATTGATGATAAAAATGTTGAACAAGACACATTCCCATAGTTTACCCCCAAATTTTGCCTTCCATATTACATCTTTGACCTACATTAAGCTAACAAATAATCATCCCTCCATATCTAAAACTGATATGAAATTAACAGAGGAAACTAGAAAAAAAATATTAGAGATATGGAAGCATCACATGATAACATGAAATTATATATTTCAGTTTGAAAGTTAAAGTGTGGGGAACCTACAACTAAATTCAGTTGTGATTGTAACTTACATGCCTAAAAGTAATACCATTACTAAATTATTGGCTGCCATCTTGAAATCATTTAGTTAGACAAATAACTCCATGAAGCCTTTTGCCATGTTATAATATTTTAATACAAATTTTGATATAATCTTCACAACAACAAAACTTATAGTAAATGTAGAAGAATTAGACAATACAAAGATCCATCTATATGCAACTAAAATTGATGTGTACCCATAATATTCATAAATTGGTGTGAAGTTTCTTGTATTACAACTAAAACACCAGTGCTCAAAAATGCAGTGGAAACACTCTTCCCATACTCCTTTGTGGTATATGTAGAGAAATAAACAAGAGTCGCATAAGTGTTGTTAGATCCCATGTCATAAAACACAACATGTTAGGGTGCATTTGTGAAATCCTTATCAATCCCATATTGAATGGCTCACCAAAATACTTGTTAATCAACAATAATATATTAATGATAGCAATCTTAGATAATTGAATGATATCAATTCTCATAGCTTGGCCTAAGAAAGGGTGGGACACTAATCACAACATCCTTAATAGGGGTTTTAGTATGGTACTCCACAAAATTCCTACCATAACTCAATATCATGGAAGCTAGCATCTCTACAATATAAACCCATTTACCATCATTATCTACCTTAATGCTAGCAACACTTCTAGAATCTACAACTATGTCATATAGCTTGGCCTAAGAAATGTGGGACACTAATCACAACATCCTTAATAGGGGTTTTAGTATGGTACTCCACAAAATTCCTACCATAACTCAATATCATGGAAGCTAGCACCTCTACAATATAAACCCATTTACTATGATTTGTTGAAATGTGGCAACAAGAATTTTCCAATTTTAATTTGTCCTTGAATTAAAATTCAAATTTAGTCTCACTAGCTACTTGAAAATTAATTAATTAATTCATATTGGATTAATTATTTGGAGAATTCAAGCTAGAAGTCTTTGTGAAGTCATGCAATAGTTATCCCGTAAATTAAGGAGATTATCCATTAATTAAGGAGATAAGGATGAGTTATAATTGAGTTGTAATTAGTTATTTTAGTTAACTGAGTTATGTCCAGTTAAATTAGTTCCAAACAGTTTGAGGAACTAATTATGAGTTCAATCAGTTAATGCATGCTTGCATCAATCTAGTGTACTCCAGATAACTGAAGATTCTCTCATAAATAACTCATGCATGTCTATTCAGATAAAGGCCCCATTGAGATTAAAGATAGGGACAATGTACTATCAGTTGCAAGAATTTTCCTATAAGGAAAACCTTTGCATGTAGAAGGAATTCATTCCATGAGAATTGTGTAGTTTTACAGAGTGTAAGATCAGTGTGAATGATCAATGTTACACATGGTAACAGTAAGATCACCCAGGAAAAACTTCACTGGGAATAGGAGCTTGGAGGGCAGTATGGAGGACTTAATGAGAAGTCTATTTTGCCTGTGAGCATCTGTGAGAATTGTACCAAGAGCTGGTTAGCCGTGAGAGAAAAAGTTGTGTGTAATGCTGAGATATTTCCACTTGTATGATAATACAAATAGTGGGGTTTTTAGCTAAGGCTTTCCCCTAAGTATTCTTTTGTGTTTTAGGTGCATTGATTCTTCTTCTGGTTATTTGTGTTCCGCTTTATTTTGCTCAAATCTGTTAAGATTCTGCAAGTTTGATTGTAGAAGTAGATTAAAGTATTTTTCTTTAGTTTTTTTGCATTATTAGGTTAATCTACAGTGAGAATTTCTACATGGTATTGGAGTAAAGTTTATCAGAGCTGTGGATAGTATATGAAGAGGAGAATTCAAAGTTTGAATTTTGGGATTGCAGGTACAAATCGAATTCATCTCATACTTCGGGTTGGTCAATGGCATTCTATGGCTTGAGACTCAAGTATGCCTTGGAAGACAACTCGAATTACATAACATGGAAGGATAGAATGGAAGCTGTATTAGAAGACAATGGTTTGAAGGATTTCATTCATCAAGAAATCCCCAAGCCAACTACAACTAATGCACAAGAATTGGTTGAATGAAAGAAGTGTGTGGCAAAGGCAAGACAGAGTCTTTTGGAGGGAGTTCAAGACCATATTGTCTTGAGTCTCCATGGGAAGGATACTTCGCTTTCAATGTGGAAGACATTGAAGGACCTCTATCAAATAGTAGTGACTAGAGGAAATTGGTGCTCAAGGACAAGCTTTGGGAAATCAAGATGGAGAAGGGCAATACTATTTCTACATATCTAAACAAGCTCACCACCTACAGAGATGAGCTTAGTAGTGTGGGAATAATTACTGCCATTGATGATATGGTAAGCCTTGGTCTCCTTGGTCTTCCAAAGCGCCAGAATAGCTACTAAGACTCTGTAAATGGAAGAGAGAAACTCTTGGATTGGGAATGACTATGGTCAGATCTCATGCAAGAGGAGATTAGGAGGAGCACTCGAGATGTTTCTTCATCAAAGAATGATGATGAAGAAAATCTGGCATTAGTGAGTAAGGCAAGGAAAGGTAAAGGGAAGGCTTCCCATTCCAAATCGAATTCTTCTAATGGAGGGAAGAAGGGTGAAAAATCTAAAGTGAGATGCTTTAATTGCCACAATATGGGACATTATGCAACTAATTGTCCATCAAAGAAGTCCAAGAAGGGATCCACAAAAGGATTGGAAGCTGAGGCATTAGCCTCTCATCTCGAAATGGACTTTACCCTCATCGTATGTATGGTTTCATCGATGGTGGGTTGTGTTTGATGTCTTGACAGTGGAGCCTCATTCCACATGACCGACGACAAAAGTTTATTCAGTACCTTGGAGGAGAAAGACCTCAATATGCACATAGATAAGGGTGATGATGGAAAGTACACTGTTTTAGGAGTGGGCACGGTTGCTTTTCAGAGGGAGCATGGAGCTCCTCTCACCTTGACAGATGTGAAGTATCTGCCCGCCGCCCGGTGGTGGCACAGCCTCGGGCCGAATTTTTTTTATTTTTTTATTTTATTAATTAACAAAAAAAATGAAAAAATGTTTAATAAATTTTTTTTTTAATTATTAAATAATGTTTATTAAATATTTATATAATAATGTTTTATTAAAAATGTTTTTATTAAATATTATTTAAATATGTTTATTAAAATTATTAAAATTATTTTGTTATTAAATATGTTTATTAAATTATTTAAATTGTTTAATAATTTTTTTTATCAAATAAAAAAACAAGATTTCATTAAATTATAATTATATATATATATATTATATATATATATTATATATATATATATTATATATATATATATATATATAAAATCTATTTATGTTTTTTAAATAAATAATTAAATTTAATTATTATTATTATTATTATATTAAAAAAAATCAAAATACATTTTTATAAGTTTAAAATGTTTATCTATATATATATATATTCCAAATTCTTTTATGGTTTATGAGATAAAGTTTTTTTTTAACATATTTTTTTTGTTTGTTTGTCTTTTTTATGTATACTTTTATATTTGTTTTTTTTTTAAACTAATCAACATTGAAAAAAAAGAAAAATAGAAAAACTTGGAAATTCATTAAGCAATCAAAATTTTAAAAAAAATTGGACATAATAAATTTTGAAGTGTGAAAAATAAGTTCTCTAAAAAAAGATATGTTGCATCAACATGTTTAAAAATAAGTATGAAAATCACTAACATTTAAAAACAAATATTTGTATTTGATACATAAGAAAATGTAAAGTGTCAAAAATATGCTTCGAAAAGAAAGAAGTGTATTCTGCATCACCACTTTTCAAAATTAGGTTACGTTTTTACTACACCTATGAAATGGGTAATCTTATCGGTTATTTAAAGTGCCAAAAACTATGCTCTAAAAAAATATGTGTTCTGCATCGCCCCTCTTCAAAATCAGGTCAATTTTTTGCTCTCTATGAAACAGCTAATAGTATCAGTTCCCGTTTCAAAGTTTACATTGTTATGAAAACATGCAACACTAAATCAACAAATTTTTATCCCCCAACTATTTGTTTATTGCCTCAAAACGCTCCTGGAAGGTTTTAGACTCCGTTTTGCCATACTAGGTCCCACTGCTACAAATGGTCCCATGAGATGATTCCTCCTCTTTTTCCACTCTAAATGCATCGATATGGATGCCAAAAAATATAATGATCCAATCTGGAGTAGGCTCACCCACCCTTGATACATGGCCTTTAAAATCCTCTTTCATTATCAATATTTTGTCATATTCCAATACCAAAATGGCTAGAGAACTCATAACCAAAGAAACTTATAATTCATGTGGAACGAAGATATTTCAATAAAACAAACATAGAGCTAACATGAGACTAGGAGAATCTCTACTCTCTCGAGCTTACTATCCTATTTAGGGGAGAGATTCTTCCTAGGACCTTATGGTTGTCACTACCATCAATCATATTATGTCATTTACCAACTTATCATACCTACCTTTAGGGGTGGACATCCTCCTTGGATTCAAACAAAGAGATAGAGACATAAGGAGGAAACACAATGAAAATATGACAACACGAATGTTCTCTATTATATAAAAGATGTGATCTCTAGATTAATATTTCTATTTTATTATACTTATTTTGCTTGACTCATTTGACGGTTTAACATTATTATAAAATTTCTTTTTGGTAGATAGGATGTCCACTATTTGGATAATGTCTACCTTTTGTTCGAGTTTCCATGTTTATAATTTTCTTAATTACTTCATCTTTTTATTTATTGATGAGGGGTGAGGAGGAGATTCAACACCAATTTGAATTTGAATCTTTGATCATAAAATATTTTCTTCCATTATATTTTTTATAAATTTATATTATTGTTTTGAAAATAGTTACTCATCCCAACACTTTATACTATATATTGCCTAGATATAGTATGTGTGTATATAAAAACCAACATAGATCGATATTAACCTTGGAACCAACATAGATCGATATTAACCTTGGATCTATCAAGTGTTGAGAGGGATCAAATCTCTTGAGGTACACACCTCTTTTATAGTGAAGCCTCTTTTATACGAGTTAAGATGGATCTAGGCTAGTAAGTACTGATGTCAAGAGAGGTGATATAAAGTCCCTTCTGGTAGAGATGTTGTAATGTAATGTAAACATTATAACTTGGTCAAAATAGAATAAAAATAGAAATAACCTTATAAAAATAATATAAAAATAAAAATAAAAATGAACCATAGTATTGGGAACCCATAGTATTGACTTTGGTATTCATGTGGGATATAGCCTATTTAAAGATAGAAATTAAAATAGCCTAGATCCACATGGACCTAGATAAAAGGGATCAAATTTCTTGCGATGCAAGCCTCTTTTATAGTGAAAAGAGATTTGCTCTGTCTCAGCACTTGGTAAATCCTAAGTTAAGAAGGCTAGTTAAATTAAAAGTATAGAATCCTTAATTCAAAAAACACAGTGGCATAATTATTATTTTATCATTACCATGAGAGGTTCAATGCACTTTACTATGGAAGAGATGTCATAATATGACATCTATTATATTATGTAAATGAAAATAATAAGAATAAAAATAAAAATATAAGTTATAATAAAACAACTTATTAACCTATAATATTCACCCATGTTATTAACAATTATATTTTCATAATAAAAAAATAATATATTAACTATTATATTGTAATAATAAATAAATGTAGGAATAGTCAGCGAATTTTGGGAGAGGATGTAAACCAAGACTATATAAACCTAATTCGTATCATCAAATATAAACCATAAACAAGATATTCCTGTAAACCCAACTTTATCGTTCTGTTTGCAGGCTACGCGCGCAAATTGCAAATTGCAGTTCCGAGCTTTCACCAATTTCCAAGTCATTAAAAATGGAACTTTCCTTCACTCCACAAACAGAAAGCAAAGATCCGTAGGAGTTCTCAACGTGGTAGTCTCAATGTTGCACCACAACCCAAATAAATTGTGTGGATGAAAGGAGAGCATTCCATTCTTTATAGACACTTTCTCTTTGAGATTACTGGGAAATTGAGACCACCATGTTGAGCACTCCTGCGGAACATCCCTTTCTATTTGTGGAGAGACGAAAATTTCCATTTTTAATGACTTGGAAATTTTCACTTGTGATTAAAGATGCCCTCAGCCCGCAATGGAATCGACCCGCTTCCTCCCGCAGTCGAAAATCATCGTGGCAAATTGGGCACGAAGAAGTAATACTATTGCTGTCCCTAATATGTTCTTCTGATATAGCAATAGCAGTGGGACGTACCAGATTTCGAGTAACTACACGTTCCTCTGTAAACGTTATGCGAGGTAGCTGGAACAACGGGACGACAATCTCCTGTAACCACGCGAATGATGGAAGTTGCTCAGGAAAACGTTCACATCGTTCGCCCAATTCTGTTATTTCCTCGGTGGGAAAACGGTCAAAATAAACTAGTCGTGCGAGTGGGATAAATCGAAATATTCTCACATTTACTCCCTGACTTCCATCATTCGCGTGGTTACAGGAGTTTGTCGTCCGGTTGTTCCAGCTACCTCGCATAACGTTTACAGAGGAACGTGTAGTTACTCGAAATCTGGTACGTCCCACTGCTATTGCTATATCAGAAGAACATATTAGTGACAGCAATAGTATTACTTCTTCGTGCCCAATTTGCCACGATGATTTTCGACTGCGGGAGGAAGCGGGTCGATTCACTTGTGATTAAAGATGCCCTCAGGTTTCGTTGTCCATTCCTCTTCCATATTCGTTGTCTATTCCTCTTCCCAGAATAGCCAACCTTTCATATATTATTTTATTTTTATTTTACATTATCATAATATATTATTTATTATAAAAGTAATATAGCATAATATTACAAGGGTGGATGAAAATGGCATTATCATGGATTTTGATAAGAAGGGAAACTAATTTAACGAGGGATCGAATGGTTTTATTTCGCCATCTGGAATGACTTATATTTTAATGCTAATGGGAGAAGTGTAATAAGTAATAGTATATTGATTTATGCTGGATATTTTAATATATTAGACATCATAAAGGTTTGTAGAATTGTTTAATTGAAATGGTTGAAGTGGAAAATTTGTATTTTGGTGTGGAATAATAATTATTATATTAGATTTAGGTTGTTTAGAGTGTTTGTTTTATGTTGGTAATACATAACTAAAATAATATTTGAAATATTGAGATAATGAAAGTCTAATAGTTTACATATACATATTAAATCGTGCCATATGCACATTTTTCTTACCAATGACAAATAAGATCTTATTATCATCTATAATATAAGATGTGGCAACTATTCAAAGGATGTTCTTATATTGTTCTTAATTGTACATCATATAATGGACCCGCATATGTATGGAGGTTTTGTATGAACTCTCTAGTATGATAAACCAATGAAGTTCCCTCTGAATTACAAGGTTTTTTTGCCAATGTACCAATGTTAGTGCCCCTCATTAAATGAACAACACTTGTAACCTAATGGCCTCTCTCTCTCTCTCTCTCGCTATATATATATATATATATATATATATTATTATATATATATATATATATTATATATATATATATATCTTAAATCCTACTCCTAAATGAACAACCCTAATACCTTCATGTAGACTTAAATAAAACCCCTTCAAACTTCTCAATCAAAATATTTTGCCAAGGGAATCATCTATTTTCAGATGACAATTGAGGATCCAAAAGTTTGGAAATGCCTCATGCAACTCTATCAAATGAAATGTTTCAAAAGTTGCATGGATGAATGACAATAGTGGTAGGATGCGATTGTGATTAGGTGAATTGAACTTCATCTGTGACTCTACCTATTTTTGCTTCAATTCTAAAAATTTCCCAAGAAAATTAATGCATGTTAGACGAGGATGATAATAGGATGACAATAAATGAAAAAACCTTTAACCTCTCTCAAACAAAGAAAACTTGAGAATTTTTTAGTGACTAAAATTTTATTTTCACTTCCTTAAAAAAAGAGATAAACATGGCATAACTAATTTAACTTTAATCTCTCAATGAATGCATTATTTTCCCCTACCTCAATATTTCCTTAATTATATGATAACAAAAACGTATGGGCTAATTGATTGTTGTCAAATCATTTTTCTGTAATGTCTACATATCCAAATTTATTTTGCAACTAAAGAGAGCCAATTCCAATTTTACACTTCTCACTCAAAATGGAAAACCTCCTTCTATCTTGATTTTTTTAAAGAAAATACTATTGCAAAAGGTGGAGGCATATCCATGTGTTTTTAAATTTGTGTGTGCATATATAGAAACACCATAAATATAGCTTTGCCTTATCAAGCAACCAATTTTTGTCAAATAAAACAAATACAATGGTACTGTGACTTTTCTCATAGATATAGTGATCCACAATATTTAAGATGTGTGAGTTTGTCATTTTCGAAAATGGATTGATAATAAATAAGATTTTGTAAATCTAACATTCTTAATAATATATCAGTAATGAACATATTAGTAATGTATGGAATTTTGATTCACTCTCTCATGCAAGTATCACAATATAAGCAATCAAATGAATTGATGTACAAAATAAAAAAAAAAAAAATTGTTTTCAATGAGAAATTGACATCACTTTATATCTCACTTTCAATCTCTAAAAATATTACAATTCACTACACAAAAAATCAAATAAATAGAAATTTAATATATAATTAAATCAAATAATAGAAATTTTTTATATAATTAAGAATAATTAACCTGATTTATTTTAATTTTAATTTTAAGTAATTTTAAAACATATATAATTTTTGATTAAAATTATCACTGTGTGAAAGTAAGCAACTTTTTAATTAATTTCTTATTTAGGTGTTTTCTAAACTTCAAACCTAATATTACTTTAAATTAA
The DNA here is from genome assembly GCA_000404065.3 of Pinus taeda. Taxonomy (NCBI): domain Eukaryota; kingdom Viridiplantae; phylum Streptophyta; class Pinopsida; order Pinales; family Pinaceae; genus Pinus; species Pinus taeda. The sequence continues at coordinate 30,798 of APFE030613776.1, forward strand.
AGAAAAATTGAATTTTTTATACTCAAAAGAAATAATATATTTTTGACATTTATACTTATCTTTAATTAAAAGTTTGTAGTTTGGAAGTTTATATTTATTTTTTTTCATTAGTTTCTAAAATAATGAAACAAATATAAATCTATATAATTATATTTAAGAATACCAAATAAATACATTTTATGACTAATATTACAAGAAAAATTACATTAATAACTTTAAATATTTAATATTTATAATATAACCATTTTTTGATACTTTATTTTCAAAAATAAAATATATATGAAATTTCCTATGTTATTTGCTAATCAATGTTATTTAGAAATTGGAGAAGTGTTTTGGAATTTAGATCTATAATATGATATCACTCAAACCTAAAAATGAAAATAATTACATAGATACATAATTATAATATAAAATAAAAAACAGGTAGCAAGGTTTGAGCGGTCCTCCATAAATGATGAAGGTCAGTGGGATCCATCCATAAAACAATGGATTTGACATAATTACATTATGAATTGGACTTGGGAAGAAAATATAAAAGCTTATTGATCATATGAATCGCTAGACATTTCTCCATTTTTGAAGCATAGGGCCATCCAATTTTTAGAGGATTGGTCCAAGCTTTAGCTTATAGAGCCATGTGTTTCTTTTGTAGAGTAAATAATAGATGTTGCTTCTGAATTTAGGCTTTCGTGATCCATAAAGAATTAAGAAATTTTTTTAGGTAGAAATCACATAAGAAAATTTTTTGGCCAACGCGTTGTGGTTCTTTCATCATGACCAGATGAAGAGGTAGACCATGGCAAAGGTCTCTATATTTCTCTCTATTTAAGCCTTTGCCATAGTCCGCCCCTTCATTTGGTCTTGGTGATGACTCATGCTTGTTAGTTTGGAATGCATTGGCCAAAAATTTCTCTTATGTGATTTCTACCAAAAGACTTTTCTTAATAGAAGCATCTTGCAATATTTTAAAATATTAAAAAAAATCAAATTTTCATATAACAGGCTTGAATTCCATAGTCTAGGTGGCCGACAGGATGACACAAGACAAAATTAATCTTTTGAATAGAGACTTGTATAAGGATAAAATAAGCACAATATTCCTCATCTTTAATAGAAAGCATACCGAAAGGTGAGTGTGCATCGAGCCTAGATTACTCATCTTGGAACTCCCATGCCTTATTGTATTTGCCTAATGACATTATGCTTTACAAGATAGTTCCAACTCTAGTTTCTTGAAGAATGATCAACAAAATAAGCAGTTTAAGGAAGCCTCTCGCTCGGACATTGATTGATCTATAACTGACACTAGTAATTGAAAAGTTTTATGAAGTAAGTGTAGGTTCCTTCCTCACTAATTTATAATAAATCCATAAAACTGCGCATGATTTATAAGCCTCATACCCTACTTCCAAATGATTTAAACATGAAGTGACAAGAAATAAGAATTCATCGAGCTTCGTATGTCGAAAACTCAAAACACTGAAGTCAGTATATAACCTTCACTTTCAAGTGTATATCAATCTGTGTGTGAGTATTCATGTTGGATTCTCCTAAGTTATTTCCTTCCAAAGTAAGACTAAACTAAGCAAATTCATTTAATCCATCCCCAGACATATTAAATGACCCATACTCAGTCGTTCACTCTATAAATGGATTTTAATGGAAGAGGTATGATGCAACATTTCCTTATACATTCTTGATAGACGATGAAGGATGCAAATGGAATGTTGCACAGATCTCACTCGTAGATGAAAAATGTAGACAAAAATATGAGCTGAATTGATTCAAAAGGAAGGCCTATCGACTTAAATATTTATAAAATAAATTATATATTTTTTTCTACTTTTAGTATTAAATATGAAATAACGTTTTATTTATAATTGAAATTTTTATAAATATTTTATTTATTTGAAATATTAATTAATTGTACTAAAAAATGATATATAAATAACAAATTTAATAAAAATATTAAAAATATTAAATATTGAATATATAAACAACATTATGATTTTTTTTTGTAAGCGTAAGAGTACCTTTCATTCATTCATCAATAAAAAAGTAGATGAAAAATGTATAAGTTGTTCTGTGGCGTCAACCTGCCAAGTGGAAAACCAGGTCTTTTGGCCGCCGAATCGCATTACAACCCATCCAAAAGATAAATAGTTCGACTCTATTTAACCAAGCCTTATAATGATAGTCTAGAAACCAACTGGTAAGCATAACAATGTAAACATAAATTCTACTCGATATTTACAACCAATATTAAGTCAAAATTAATAGGAAAAACTTCGACCAACTAATCATATGATGTTTCCACCAAAGCAGGATCTTTAGCACTTGATCATGGCAATTCAGATTACGATAGACATGGGATATGTTGCTCAATGCAGCCTAGGCTAGCGCTCTGATTTTGCGACTGAAGTTGAATATGGTGGAGCACTTTTTGAATCTCTGAGAGGCTCGACTCGGGCTCACTTTGTGTTGTTGTGTTGTTGGTCACAACCATTTCTTTAAACAGTGTGCATTTCATTGACTAGAAGAGATGGACAGATAGTCTAAATAGGGTGAGACAACCACAATTTGACCTAGGGTTTCTGATTATCCCCCCTCAAATATTAGGCTGGCGGTTCAAGCCCAACTTTCACATTCAACTTTGCCTCTTAGGTCATGATCAATTGGTTCACCTGTGCCAAGGTCCATTCACAATATGATTGAACCCTAGCACGAAGAATCTTAGAATTCTCTTTCTAACACCTTCGTCACGCAGTCCTATGCTACACAATCTCCTGTCATGTAGTACTCAGCCGCATAATACTTTTCCACTTAATACTCTGTTGCACAGTCTGATTGAAATAAAAACAAAATTATTTACCTTTTCCTTCCTGGTGTCTACAACCCCTTCTGCCTCAGCCCAAGGGTACACCACAAGGATGACGCTTCACCATATCTACCAACGTCGAGCCCCCTTTCTTCACCCGTCTCCCACTTTCTTGTGCTCGTGAACTAGCCCACTATACAAAGGTCATAAGTGGATACAAAGTAGGTGAACCTGGAATATCATTTGTATAGAGAACCACCCTAAATACAAGCATTAACTTAATGTATGACCAAAAAAATAAATGATATGTTAGACCACAATGCGTCTCTTCAGAATTCCACCACCTGATCCACCAAGCATAAATAAACAGTAACCCTCTGGGAGTGGGAGGTACCACCAACATAAAAATGGTATCCCCCCTGCACCCCTGAGCCCTAGGTCTGTAGACTTGGCCCTGATCATTTACCAAAACCCTTACTCTCCGTAGGGCTTGCCTAGACAATTCAATCTTAAAATCAGGAACCGAATTATCAACATGCAAAGGAAACATCATGAGAAAAAACTAGAAACGAGTAAACGTGCCCATACGAGAAAATATGTTTCAAAAAAAATATAAATTGACGTTACATGGTCGCGAAGGCTAATACTACTAGTCACAGAAATCTCTAATTTAACTGGTGTTTCCTTTCCCCCCAAGACATGAGGCTTATCATGAATATCAACCTCGAACCCAGTATAGAAAGATAGAATTATAACATACCAGATTTTATATGAAAAGCTCTAACAAATATAGCGACCAACGTCGTGAACCTATAAATGTCAAACTTAGGCTCCCTGAGAAGATGGGGACCCAATTTTATACGGAGGTCAGATGGTCTTAACTCCACCTCCACTCCCACCACAGGTGGCCATGTAATTATCCTGTGGTGAGGGTGATATCTTTTACACATAAGAACCATTTAGGGATGATGGTTGATTGGGATTTGATTCATAAGCAATGAATGTAAGTTGATCAATGATCATAATGCTTCCATCATGTTGGAAACACATCACTCAAAAGAAAGAAGAAACAAGAGCTCCCATGACATAAACATAGTCACAACCAAGGAGTAGATTAAAATCCAACAGGCCTTCAACAACCATCATGTCTATATAGACAATCTTTCCTCCCAAAGTAATAGCTAACTTGGGAAATATACCTAACAGTTGATTGGTTCCTCTGTTAAAAGATAATAGATTCTGGGTGATGGGGACAAGACGAGAAGAACCTAAATCTTGCCAAGCAGTCAAGGACAAAATGCTAAGAGATGTGCCCTCGTCTATGACTATGATAGGTACGTCCATATGATAAGCCTGTACTGTAATCTAGAAAGGCACATAAGATGGAAGGCGTTATCCTCCCAGTCGACTCCAACCAAAAGAAGAGACTAAAATGCTCAAACAAAGTGTCGTAGGAACTTGAGGGCTTCCCTCTTGCTTGATGGGAACATGAGAAATTATCTCATGCATCTTAGGAACATGAGGATTTAGCTCTAGTTAATTCAAAACAAAAGAAACCAAAATAGCCTGAGTAGTATGAGGCTCACTCTCTATCGAAAAGGTATGGTTAATTGAAGGTGGAGTCAAGTCTACCATTTTTTCAAACCAATGGTTAGCTGAGAACAAACTCATGAGACTCACTTTCAAAGAGAGTGGGGCTAACCAAATATGAATTTTGATCAATCACTGGATCAACTAGTGAAGGATCAGGGGAAATCTTTCGATACCCAGTCAGAAGACGAGGTTGAGAAAATTTATAGGTTTTTAACTCTTTGGAAGCTTCATCCATAAGAGGAAAAATGTGAATGGGATGGTTACCTTGACACAACTTACAGGGAAATTTGAGTTCTCCCTTTTTTCCATGAGCTTAACTAGTTGAAGGTTTATCACTAGCATGATCGCTAGAGGCTGATAACAAAGGTCGATGTGAACCTGTTGACCACAATTTTAAGACCTTAGAAACACCAATCACATTGTTGAAAAGGTTAATCCTCTCTATGGAAAGAGACGATCCATCTAGCCTAATGAGTGGGTCTAGCAACTGAAGCGACAATAAACTAGACACCTTCCTAGATTATGATTGAAAAATAGAGCAAGAGAGATGATCTACCTTGCTATGATGCTAACCCGATCTCCTTTGTTGATATCCTTGAATCTCTTGTGTCATAGACTCATTCCTGCTTATTTTAGCGCTTACGTACATGCAGAAGTATTTGGGAGATGGAAAAGTAAACCAAGACTAATAACAAATCCAATAATAAGCTATTTAGTTGATCAATGAATGCAAAACAAATACATACTTGAACATATATATTGGGAAGATGAACCAACAATTGTCTTAATATTCAAAGAATAAAGGGGAAGCTTACAACCATAACCTTGATGTTGAAAGGGTCTCCTTTAGTGGTAATTCAAATCCAACCCAGGAAACTCTACAACGTTCCTTCTCCAAATCTAATGAACAACCTCTAAGCACAAGCTCAACATAGGGGTGAAAGTAGACACAGATCAACCTAACCTCTAACTTGACCAACCTTTTGGGAATGGGGGAGGATGAATTTATAGATTGGGAGAGGGAGTTAAGACTTCTCCAAAGATAGGATTAGGCCCACATCTCAAGAAAGTATCTCATAGAGATAAAACAAAGAGGTAAAAATTGGAGGATTCGACCTCATCTATGCGAAATCACCTCCAACACGTCACTCTCGAAGCTTCTAGATCAGGAAGCTTCTCATCCTAGTTAGGAAAACTTCCTTTTTGAGACAATTTCAAGTATGAGAGAGAATAGAGCAATGCCATCGCTGACTTAACAAAGTGCAACATGTGATCATCACGGTTTTGAGCTTCATAAGGGCACTGCCTCTCATTTTAGGGTTTCAAGATCCATTTCTTCAAGGAAAGCTCCAGATATTTTCCAAGCAAAGTTAAAGGAGGGATTTGAGTTGTATACATGGATGAGTATATTGTATAATGATCATATTTCAGGCACTTCAGGGTATGTCACAGGGGAGTGCAGGAAGCGTGAAAAAATACTGTGTAACAATACCTTATCACAAAGTATCACATATGTTGACGCCATGCATAATAATTTTTTCATTTGTGTTTTTTTCTTTGGTTTGCCCTTAGGCCTAGTTTTGAACCTTTTGGTCTAATACCATATGTAACGAACCTCCCATATACTCACTATATTTATTTTTTAATCCATTTTTCCTGTGCATACCCTAGAATAGATTCCCAAATATATTATATGTTTTATTCTTCCCATGCATCTATACTACATACTGCACTATCGTTCTAGTTTCAGTATCTTCGCTTCAATGCAAATAATAGTTAATAAATCCCACTACTTTTGAAGCACTATAGAAATTTTCATTGTTTGTCACTTTGAGTGTTTTCTCCCTTGGAATATGAAATTACACCAAATATCACTAGTATTATATTACACAATACTAGGTTACCATTTTCTCTATAAATATCAAGTTGATCCTTGTTCCACATGGTTTATCCAAATTGAAATCCATATATGATTCCCCTTAATTAATTAAAATATAATCAAATTTCTTAACTATGTCAAACTGCGAATAATAAGGATGAATTACACCTCATCACCAATCTAAGACACTCTTCTAGCAAAATGTGATTATTCCTTTATAGGGATGTTGTTAAATCTAACACTTTTATATCCCTTACCTTATTATTTTTCTAAATATATCCTTTGTAGTCCTCAAAATATTCAAATGATATTATTAATACAATGTTCTTCTTAACTTGGGTAATTAAATCTTTAACGACTATAGACGTCCCTTTATGGGCATCATACCAGGTTTATAATAACTTTGTATACCGATATTATATATATATATATATATATATATTATATATATATATATATATATATATTATTATATATATATATTATATATATATATATTTATATATATATATACTTCCTCTTTAGGTAATATTTCTCCATAATATTAATTAACTTTGGCTAACCTTACATGCCTTGATTCTATATATATATATATATATATATATATATTATATATATATATATAATATATATATATATTATATATATATATATCTATATATATATATATATTATTATATTATATATACATATATATATATATATGTATGTATGTATTGGTGGATATATATATTTGATGTCTATACGATATACCTATCTTACCTTAAATGAAGCTTCTATTCTTATTTCCCCACATGTCATGCCTTACGCTACATTAATGGATGTTAGTTTTATGACATGAAACCTTAGTAGTTATTAATTATCACACAATGGAAATTGTGGAACATACAACTAAAATTTAAGGTGGTAATGTTATTGGGAAATTAACATCTATGTGTTATGCCTTGAGGTCACCACATGGTCCTCATTCAAATGGATTTCACATGGCTCCCATGCACTTGTGATTGCATGTTTGGAGGAGATGTTATTTCATGATCCAAGGGTGGAGAGATTAGTTTGCAACCCTAAATCTATTGTTTTTCCATATTTCCTTATTCATTTTCTTTTTGCTTGGGCTTTTTTTTAATTTTCCTCCTTATTTGACCTTTGCAAATATATCAAGTTCCCTGTAATCCGTTGTGAGAATCACCATGAAAAAGTGGCATCTTGGATACCATAATATCTTGAGGACCTTTCTTCAACAGTTTACTTCAGTGAAACCTCGACTTGCTAACAACTAACTTCTCATTCCATATGAGTAGAAACCCCATCTCTCCTTGGTTTAGAGGTGTCACAATGGTAAGCATTTTCATAGATTTTATTTTGTTTAAGGATTCCAGGTCAAATCTACCTAATATTTGTTAAATTTTGACAACTACCTATCTCACCTCTGGGATTTATAACTAATTTTCCATTCCTTAAGCGTTTCTAGTAAAATCTTCACCCCACTGTGCTTTGTTTTGGGTTCTATTGCAACCACTGTTCTAGAATGGTCGAGACTAAAACTTCTATCAGCAATCGAATGGTGTCCTGTACCATACTTGTCACGATGGAGCTTGGATGGAATTTCAGGATGCTTCTATATCAACATGAAATAATCATTATTGAGTATAATTGCAAAATCATTTATATTTAATGGGTTCATTTCAATTCACCTCAAGTGGGTTTCCAAGTTAAAATATGACTTTAGAGGTGTCTACCGTATGTGACCCTTGAGATACGATGGTGACATTTCTTTACTAACATTATTTTATTTTATTTTTTCTTTTGGCACAAGGTAACAATAATTGTAATGGACATGTATTCTTCTCTTATTACTCTACCAAACATTCTTCGATGATACATTTTACTTTCATTTTGTTCTGGCATCCTTATATTCTTCTATGTTTTTCTACAAATATGGGTGGAAACTAAGCCCCTTTTTTTCACCTCTACATCTCAGGATTTTTCCATCGTTTAATTCACACTTGGTACTTAATAGGTTTGTCATCTTGGCATTTTTCATTGTATGGTTTCCCTCCAGGAATGAGTTAAATTAGGAGATTTTGTTTTTTTTTGCTTTACTAATTGATGTTTACTCGAGGGAGAAACCCTCAAGGCAATTGTTTCCCTTACCAAGAAATTGGAAACAAAATTGAAATCAACAACTCATTTATTACCCTAAATGTATTTTTGGTTAAAATATAATAGCTTCAACTATCTCCAACAATATAATGGGTTTCTATATTTATTATGAACTGATATTGGTTTTAAAGAAAGCATACCCTTCACATCTCGTTTTTTTAATAATTCTTAGTTGCTGGTTCACACTTTTGTAGTGCATGGTTCTTTGTGATGTTTTTAGGGAAGTAAAATTTTAGCGCTATCCTCTTTATGACAGCAGAACCTCTTCAAATATTTCAAAATGAACTTAAACTGTCTGATTTTGGTAATTTAGTCCAATGCTTTTTTTATCATCAATATTGCATGTATACATATTTTTAATTTGAGGCTCTCAAATGCCTTTATATATTTTTATATCGTTTCATAATGAATGAATTATGAAATATGGAATGATCCAATACTTTTCTCAGTTACCTGTTGAATTTCTTTATATTATTACATAAATTGTCCAGCCAAGGTAAGACAAATATGTTTCTTCATATGTGTTTATCCTAGCAGTAATTCTGCAAATCAGTTATTTGGCTCAGATATTTCACTCTGATTCCATAACACACCCACATTTTTTCTCTCTGTATTGTTAGGCATTCCAGATTCCACTTTTACTGACTACCATTAATATCATTTTGTATGGTATAACTAGAATATTCCACACAATACCAATTTTAGATAATACTGAGTAGCCTGGCATAAATAATTTTGATGTAATGGCACTTATTTACATTGGTATTATCTGCTTCTTAGTTCTAGTACCTTCAAGAAGTATATGTTGTTGGTAATGCTTGTAAGGATATTTTTATTTGAATACTTCCTTTAATTAAATTATTTTTCCTTATGTTATAGTTATTTAATTCTTACAGTGCTCTAGTATGTGAAAACTTGTAAAACTTGTAATTCCAATTTGAATATATTCATTGTGTCTGCTCTTCTACACTTTCCATAACCATTTCTCATTGCATACATTTTAGTCCCCTTTTGATGTCGACAATTTATATTTAGACATACTCTGTACCAGAAAGAGGAATAAACTACTATAGGTATAAATGCTATAGATTATACTAAACAACTTGCCTCTCTGTCTTATTTCTATATTTATAATATCTATCCTTAGTAAATTTCATCCTCTTATCATGGTTTAGAAATTCATATCATTTGTAATAAACACATAGGAATTTAACATTATCATACTTGAGATTTATTTAAATTACATAATATCTATCTTCCTTTAAAACATTATACATTTGGTGACATGCTTTAAATGGAAAACCCCAAAATCTATAAGCATTACAATCAATCATAGAATTTGTATGCATAATAAGTAAAATAACTTTAGAATCCATAGTCATCAAAATTCAAAGCAGAATTTATATGCATTAGAATTAATGGTATGATTTATATGAATCAAAATAATTTCAGAAGTATTCAGAGAAAGAATTATGCACCGATTTTCTAACTAGAAATCACCGTAGCAAATAGTACTTAATGAGCACACCTACCACCCCACCATGAATTATACCTCAAGTTCCCCGCGAGCTAAGATGAAATTTCCAGGCATCAACCTCCCCATTGATCCCTTCCAATAGTATTTAATACCTTTCTTTCATGATAGATGTTTTTCTCAGCGGCATCTGACTTTTGTGGTCCTCCACAACCACTTGCCTAGAATTTTATTTAAAGTCTCGCTTTTATCTCGTGTGATGCTTTGTGCTTATCTAACTTAGCATATTTCCCCATATAAGTAACTTAATCGATTTTTCTCTCCCATCCATTAAGCTTATCTAGAATTTCATCCATAATTCTTATCATGAAAAAATATTCCAATCTCATTTACTAATGAGATTTTTACTTATCCTTCTTTGGCAAGAATCTTATTTTCCAGGTGTCTCATTCGAAATACTTAAATTCCATTTATTAATACAATATTCATTTACATAAATATTCCAATATTATTCATGGATTTTCCACCATTCTCTCTAACGTAATCTAGTCTAAACAAAACATTATTATAACAATGGAGGGTTATTACACATATTTCGAAAATACTTTCAAAAAGGGAACATTAAAACCTTGTTCAATCCCCATATTACACTTAGCCACCTCTTAAGGTCAGCCTAAGAGGAGAATGATCCTATCCTTGGCCTTAGAGTCAGTGAGATTCTTTTCTTCTTTGGAATGTATTTCATAGGAAAAATTGGGAGATCCCTCAAAATATTCTTTAAAGAACACATGATTGACACCTACCAAAACCATGCTCGGTAAATTTTCCATTTCTTAGTAGACCCCCCAAAACAAACATTTAATTTGTTTTGATAAAACAAAATATTAGCCTGTGACCCCTTCCACTCAAACCATGTCATTATATAAGCTATAGAACATACTGATAACGCTAATGACAATAACCCTCCTATTTCATTATTAACCTTTTTTTCCTTCCATTTATCGCTCTTCCCCTCCCCATTCCTCTTTTTCATTAGAATTCTAGTTCTTTTGCTTGATTTTAACTCTTCTCTAATCCCTTTAAATTCCACTTTCATTCCATTCTTATTTTATTCTAGTTTAATTTAATTTCTTCTTCCTTCTTCTAGTTTAGCTCCTTACCTCTTAATTTTAACCCTTACCTTTTGTTATCGTCTAATTTAATATTAGTTCTTAATCTATTTCATTTTGTTTATTAAGTTGTATGAGTCATCGGATAGCTACAAGCTTAACCGATGTCTTGAGAAACTACAACCATGGAGCTTCTAATCTTTCAAGATCGTAGGGCAGAACAACTCTTAACATGGAGAGTTTCGAACTAGTGACCTCTACATTACAAAGTGACAATCACCCTTCACTCTATACACAATAGGCTTTCTTAGTCTAATTTTATTTTACATTTCCTTACTCTACTTCTAATTTAATCCATCATACATTAATTTAATTTAATACTAATTTAACACTATTAAATAAATTAATATAAATAATTAGCCCTCATTTCTTTAGCATTCATATCATTTGATCAAAATCGATCATTTTATTTAGTTATTTAGTTATTTTAATATAAATAGTTAACTCTCGTGTGCTT
>APFE030613776.1:46386-75071 GCA_000404065.3 Pinus taeda
TATATATAGATATTTGTACACACACACACACAGCATATGCCTTTCATTGTGTTTAGTGTGCATCATATATCTTAAGTCTCAATAGGTGAAAGTTGTAGTGCTGCTTCTAAAGTCTGGTCAAAGCTCAATTTACATGTTTAGGTTCTTATGTGAGAACTACCCCCATACAAGGTTGTAGAGCACCTCACAACTAGATTAATTATTTTACAAACTCGTTATATCTTCCATATAACATAGTTGTAGATTCTAGAAGTGTGGATAGCATTAAGGTAGATAATGATATAGAAATTCTCACTGTAGATTAACCTGATAATGCAATATAACTAAAGAAAAATACTTTAATCTAATTCTACAATCAAACTTGTGGAAGCTTAATAGATTTGAGCAAGGTCAAGTGGAACACATATAACCAGAAGAAGAATCATTGCACATGAAACATAGAAGAATACTCAGGGGAAAGCCTCAGCTAAAAACCCCACTATCTATATTATCATACAAGTGGAAATATCTCAGGATTACACACAACTTTTTCTCTCACAGCTAACCATCTCTCAATACAATCCTCACAGATGCTCACAGGAAAGATAGACTTCTCATTAAGTCTTGCACAATACCCTCCAAGCTCCTATTTTCTAGCGCATTTTTTCTTGGGTGATCCTACTGTTACCATGTGTAACACTGATCACTCACACTAATCTTACACCCTACAAAACTGCCCAAATCTCAAGGAATGAATTACTTCTTCATGCAAGAGTTTTCGTTATAGGAAATTTCTTGCAACTGATAGTACATTGTCCCTATCTTTAATCTCAACAGGGTCTTTCTCTGAATAGACGTACATGGGTTATTTATGAGAGAATATTCAGTTATCTAGAGTACACTAGTTTGATGCATGCATGCATTAACTCACTGAACTCACAATTAGCTCCTCAAACTGTTCGAAACTAATTTAACTAGACATGACTTAGTTAACTGAGCTAACTAATTACAACTCGATTATAACTCATCATTATCCCCTTAATTAGGGGATAATCTCCTTAATTTAAGGGATAACTCTTGCATGACTTCACAAAGACTTCTAGCTTGAATTTCTCCAACTAATTAATCCAAGATGAATTAATTAATTAATTAATTTTCAAGTAGCTGGTGAGACTAAATTCGAATTTTAATTCTCATTTTAATTCAAGGACAAATTAAAATTGTAATATTATTGTTTCCACATTTCAACACTCCCTCTCAATAAGAAACAGATTATATGCCACCCCAATTCTATCTCCATGGAACACGAATTTACACTTTGACAATGCCTTAGTCAAAATGTCAGCATCTTGCTCCTTGGTCGAAATATAATGCAACAACATGATCCTCCTCACCACACAGTCTCTAAGATGATGATATTGAATGTCGATGTGCTTGGACCTGTCATGAAATATTGGATTCTCAGAGAGTTTGATACATCTTTGATTATCACAATAGATCACAGTTGGATCCATCCTTTGATCAAACAAACCCACTAAAATTTTCCACATCTAGATGACCTCAGATGCTGCCTGACTTGAAGCCATGTATTCAACCTCTTTCGTGCTCAGTTCAACTGACCTCTATTTCCTGTTGTACCAAGAAACTGCCGCTGAACCGAGGTTGAAAATTCCACTTGATGTGCTCTTCTGATCTGATGGATTCCATACCCAATCTGCATCAGTGAAGCCCTGTAGCTTCAATCCCTCTGAGGTATCTCAATACATACTTTATCGCCTTCTAAAACATCTTGGTAGGCTGAACCATAGCTTGAATTAGCTAGTTCACTGCATAGCACAAATCTAGTCATGTGTTCACTAAGTACATCAGTGAACCCATATGCTGCCTATACACAATAGCTTCTACTACTTGTCCTGAAGTAGCATCCTCCTTCCTCCAGTTACCTGCTAGAGGAGTCTACATGGGCTTGCACTTCTCCATGTGGAATCTCTTGAGTATCTCATTGGAATACTTGCCCTGAGACACAAAAAACTACCCATCCTTCTACCATAATTCCATGCCAAGGAAGTAATGCATGAGACCCATGTCTTTCATGTTGAATTCTCTTGCACGGTCCTCCTTGCAAGACATGATCAACTGATCATCACCTATTAATATGAGATCATTAACATAAAGTACAATGATCAACTGCTTACCTTTCGCCATGATGTGGTGCAGGTTTACATCTGCTTCACTCTTTGCGAAGCCCAACCTAGTGAAGTAGTTGTCAATCCTGGTGTATCAAGCACGAGGTGCTTGCTTCAGCCCATAAAAAGCTCTCTTGAGTTGGCACACATGTGACTCATGATCAAAGGTCTCAAAACCTTTCGTCTGCTCTATGTAGACCTCTTCCTCAATCTTGCCATTGAGGAATGAAGTCTTCACATCCATCTGATGGATCATCCAACCCATTTGTGATGATAGTTCCAATATCGATCTGATAGATGAGTACCTTGTGACAAGTTCAAAAGGCTCATCACAGTTAATTCCTTCAACCTGAGAAGAGCCACGGGAAACAAATCTTGCCTTATGCTTCTCCAAACTACCATCAGCAGCTTGGTTTACCTTGTAAATCCAACGAGAACTCACAACTGACTTGTTCTATGCTCTTGGAACCACATCCAAAACATTGATCCAAACTATGGAGTCATACTCCTCCGCCATAGCATCAACCCAAATTGGCTGCTGCATTGCTTCCTCAAAGGAAGATGGCTCGGTCTTAACACATTCCCCAACAAGGGCCACGTATCCTACGTACCTCTTAGGTGACCTCCTCTGTCTACATTGAGAGGATGGTTCTCCCACATTCTCTCTTACATCTGACAAAAATATGTTAGATTCTCTTGTGCGCTTCAGTCCATCTCTGGAAGACTCTGCTTGAGTGGATGTCTCCACTCTTGGAACCTTTGCATGCGGCTACTTTGCATCAGTCTGAGGCTCCTCCTCCTTAGGAACCAACAGTTCCTCCATAGCCTGTAGTTGGAGCTCCCTCTCAAGGGAAACTCACATGGCCTTCTGCTCATCAAACTTGAGATCTCTGCGAACCACTATCCTCCAACTGGTAGGCAAGTACACTCGATAGTTGCGGGGTGTATTAGTGTACCCCACAAGTATCCCCAACTTAGCTGTTAGCTCCAGCTTCTTCCGTGCATCCTTTGTCACATGGAAATATACCGATGAGCCAAAGATCCTGAAGTGACCCACACCTGATCTCTTACTGGAGAAAGCTTCCTCTAGTGTTTTCATCCAAAGTATGCAATGCATGCTTCTATTATATAAATAGACCATTGTGTTGCATGCCTCAACCCACAAATGAAGTGGTAGGCCTTGGTCATGCATCATCACTCATGCTACCCTTACAATCATTCTGCTTTTCCTCTCGACCACCCCATTCTGCTGTCGGTTATGAGGTGTCGTCAACTATCGTTTAATTCCTTCCACTGCACATAAGTCCTTAATCTCTTGAGAGGCATATTCTCCACCGTTGTTAATTCTTAAGGCCTTGATCTTCTTCCGTAATTGTTTCTCAACCAAAGCTTTTAGCTCAAAAAAATTTGAGAAGGTTTGATCCTTCTTCTGCATGAAATAAATCTAGCATCTTTGAGAATAATCATCAACGAAAATCACATAATACCTTTGCATCTTCGTGGATGCCATTGATAATGGTCCACACAAATTAGTATGAACTTGCTCTAAGATCACTTCTACTCAACTATCTTGATCATGAACAGAAAACTTGGTGTACTTTCCTAAGGTACATCCTTTTCATGTGTCAACTTGCTCAAGATTACCTTTGGGAAGTCCTATATATATCTATTGCATCATCTTCAAGGTGCCACGATGCAAATGGCACAAATTCCTATGCCATAAATCACCAATGTCTTGGCATTGCAACAATTTTTCTTTTGAACTCAATGCAGCACAGTCATCCACCTCTAGTTTATAGAGATTCTTCACTCAAATCTCAATCCTCTTGGTCTGACCTGTGGCTATGTGTCTTAGGAATTCCTTTCCTTTACTGAAGACAACATCATAGCCTTTTTCCTCCAACATCATGACCAATACCAAGCTATTCTTCAATCCAGACACGTACTTCACATCTGTCAAGGTGAGAGGAGCTCCATGCTCCCTTTGAAAAGCAACCATGCCCACTCCTAAAACACTGTACCTTTCGTCATTACCCATATTTATGTGCATCTTGAGGTCTTTCTCCTCTAAGGTACTAAATAAAATTTTATCCCCGATCGTATGGAATGAGGCTCCACTACCACGATACCAAACACAACCTGCCAACGATGAAACCATACATATGATGAGGGTAAAGTCCATTTCAAACTGCCTCACCTTTCAATCCTTTTGTGGATCCCTTCATGGACTTCTTCGATGAGAAATTAGTTGCATAATGTCCCATCTCATGACAATTAAAGCATCTCACTCTATATTTGTCACCGTTCTTCCCTCCATCAGAAGAATTCGATTTCGAATGGGAAGCCTTCCCTTTACCTTTCCTTGCCTTACTCGCTAATGCCAGATTTTCTTCGTCATCATTCTTTGATGAAGAACCATCTCGAGTGCTCCCCCTGATCTCCTCCTGCATGAGATCCGACCATAGTTGTTCCCAATCCGATAGATTCTCTCTTCCATTTATAGAGTTCTATTAGCTATTCCAACTCTTTGGAAGACCGAGGAGACCAAGTCTCACCATATCATCATCGGTAGTAGTTATTCCCACACTCCCAAGCTCATTTCTATGAGTGGTGAGCTTGTTCAGATATGTAGAAATAGTATTGCCCTTCTCCATCTTGATTTTCCAAAGCTTATCCTTGAGCACTAGTTTCTTTTGGTCACTACTATTCTGATAGAGGTCCTTCAATGTCTTCCACATTGCAAATGGAGTATCCTTCCCATGGAGACTCAAGACAATGCGGTCTCAAACTCACTCCAGAAGAATTTGTCTTGCCTTTGCCACACACTTCTTCCATTCAGTCAATTCTTTTGCATTAGTTGTAGCTAGCTTGGGGATTTCTTGATCAATGAAATCCTTCAAACCATTTCCTTCTAACACAACTTCCATTCTATCTTTCCATGCTATGTAATTCGAGCTACCTTCAAAGTCATACTCGAGCCTCAAGCCCTAGAACTCCATTGACCAACCTAAAGTATGAGATGAATTTGATTTGTACTTGCAATCCCAAACTTCAAACTTCAAATTCTCTTCTTCGTATACTATTCACAGCTCTAATAACCTTTGCTCCGATACCATGTAGAAATTCTCGCTGTAGATTAACCTGATAATGAAATATAACTAAAGAAAAATACTTTAATTTACTTATACAATCAAACTTGCAGAAGCTTAATAGGTTTGAGAAAGATCAAGCAGAACACATATAACTAGAAGAAGAATCAATGGACATGAAACACAGAAGAATACTTAGGGGAAAGCCTCAGCTAAAAGCCCCACTATATTTATTATCATATAAGTGGAAATATCTCAGGATTACACACAGTTTTTGCTCTCACAGCTAGCCAACGCTCAGTACAATCCTCATAGATGCTCACAGGCTAAATGATCTGGAATTTATCCAGGGTAGAGAATGAAAGGTATTACAGATTCATGTGCATGGATGTCTCTAGGTTACTTATGCAACAGATCGATAAGATTGCGAGAATACATAGATACTGAGGCAATCAGAGAAAAAATAAGAGTCAAACATGTAAACAAGACAAGTTTAATAAGCAGTTCAACCAACGCTCCTGGGCTACATCTCCTGGTCTAGCCTTTCAATGGTGGCCTCTCTATTATGTTTTCAAGTAGAGTTTTTACAACAGTGAGCTCGACTCAAGACTCACTAAACAAAATGGGGTCAGTAGGAATGGAGTGCACAAACTCTCCTTATTGAAATTCAACCTCTGAGGGTCACAGTAGTATGACAAGCCTATGCTGAGGAGTTTGCTTGAACCTCTCAAGCCTTCAATGGACTACACATAATCTCTGACTCTCTCTAGCTCTGTCTACCTTGATGTCACCTTTAGGTCAGATCAGCTTCTATTGTTTATTCTCTTCTATTAGCTTTTTGCATCTCTATGTGTTGCCCCCCTCTGCTTTTGTCAATTTATGGCTTTAAATCCAGTCTATTCTTTGACTGCTCGTTTCTGCTTCTCGGCCTTCTAGTTTCCTTTCCTTTGTCCATTTGAATTCCTCTTCTCTATGTCATCATCACTGGGTAGCACCTCCCAGGAAGGTGGCCACCTGTTTGCTAACGAACTGGTTGTTAGATTCCCTGAATCATACTCGAATGGTCATTGAATCTATTTAATTCAATATTTCCCGTCAACACAAATAATTTGCTAACTCATCATCCACGTTGGAATTCAAATCCACTGTCATCTTGCTTTTGACCTGTCAAATCTGACCAGTCATCGAGATGTATCTCTGTTGTTGATTTAGGTCCCCTAGATCCTATGGTCGTCCCTCATATCGGGTGGACAGATCACACGAAATTTACCCATCCGATGAGGGTGGTTTTTTTCTCTCTCTTCCAATAGATGCATATTGTTCGATGTGTGGCATCAGGCGGGACTCAGTCAAAACTACTTACCACCTCAAAGCCTTCCGATATCCTGTCGGGTTTTGGGAATCCCGCTCTATGGAACTGAAACTATTGTTTTTTCTGAATTTTATAGTGTTTTCGGGTCTGGGGGCTTTGGGGCTTTCCTTCACCGAGGGAAATGCCCTGTGATACATAATTAGTGCTAATTGTGTATCAAAATCCACATCTGTTTCCCGAATTAGCCACCAGTTTTGCCAGTTTTGTGCCATTACGCTTTAACATGGGCCAACGGTCTGTGTGCTTAACCAAGGGTCCTCGTTGCTCCGCTCTGGCCACAACTGAAATTGTTATGAGGATTCCTTCTGATAGCTTCGATCTTTTCTAAGACTTGAATCTTTTCACATAATTTGAAACAATCATGAAAACTTACAGAGTATTAGGATCCAATTCGGATCACGACCTTCCCACTGAAAAAACTTTTGGACCACCAAAAGTTGGTTTTCTTTCAAGCATTAATCAAGTGAGGGTATTGCTTCCTTGCTTGCTCAATTTCTATCCATTTTGCATTGCTTGGCTTTGAGCCTTTGAGTCCTATATTGAGGTACTCAACATCACCTCTGCGTGTAGTTCTTACCTTCCTGTCCAGAACTATATCTTCCTACAACTCATTAAGATATTTAGGTAACAGATCATCAATAGAAGGAAATTGACTCTGCTCTTCAAGGTCTTCAATTAATGAAGGTTCAAATAGTCTCAAGCTATCTGCACTAACAACTGAGTAGATGTGCATGTAAGCTAGTAGATCAAGGTGAAAAGAATTGTCACCTATTTTCTCAAGTATCTTGAAAGGTCCATACCTTATTGGCTTCAACTTCTTACCTTCACCTTGCATTTGGTCTTTGCTGATATACAACCAAACTTGATCACCAAATTGGAAACTATGCTTCATTCTGATGCTTGTCATGCCTTGCCTTGTACTTGGCTTGGCTCTTTTCTAGTTGTTCTTGTACTGCCTGGTGAATCTCTTGGATTTTTTCAATGAACTTGGTTGCCTTGTCCACATCACTGTGTCCATCATCTGCTATGTATTTACCAAAGACAAAATACAAGGGAGACCTTGTTGTGAAACCAAAATAGGTCTCAAAAGGAGATCTCTGTGTTGAAGAATGTTTAGCTTGGTTGCAAGCATGCTGCATATAACATAAATGTTCATCCCAAAGTTTGGGATGCTTGCTGCAATAACCTCTCAACAACTGGATCAATGTCCTGTTGACCACTTCTGTTTGGCCATTTGTTTGTGGATGAAAAGTTGTGCTTTTCTTCAGCCTGGTGTCCATCAATTCCCACAAACTTGACCAAAATTTCCCAACAAATCGGGTATCTCGATAAGATATTATGGAAGTGGGTAATACAAAATGAACCGAGACATGCTGAAAGAACAAATTTGCAGTTTGTTTAACTGTAATCTGTTTGTTACAAGGTATTAAAATACACATTTTGCTGAACCTATCCACAACAACATATAAATAGTCAGGACCTTTCCTAGATTTAGGCAGTCCTCCAACAAAGTCCATAGAAACACTTTCCCAAGGATGAGAAGGAATTGGTAGTGGAGTGTACAAGCCTAGTTTTCTATTGCTGGTCTTGCTTTTAGCACACATGGTATGCCCTCTTATATATCTAGAAATTGTCTCATTCATTTTCCGCCAATAACAAAATCTTTGCAGCTATGCAACCGTTTTACTTACATAAAAGTGACCAAATATTAGAGAAGTGTTTGCTTCTCGAATTATCTTTACTCTTTCAGTTTGTGGAATAAATAGATTCTCACAATGATACAAGAGTTGGTCCTTAATATGGTAATCTAATTCTTCTACTCGTTTTCCTTGACTTAAAGTTTCATATACATATTTAAAATCTATATCTTGAGCATATTGTTCAATGTAGGTCTCATGCAATACTGAATTATGCTTAAGTATAGTACATGCATTTATAATTGGTCTAGATAACATATTTGTAACTTTATTGTGTATGCCCTTTTTATATCTGATGACTACATGAAACTGCTGTAGAAAACCAATCCATCTATAGTGTCTTGATTGCTACAACTTAGTTTGGGAGTGTAGGTATTGAAGTGGTTGATGATCAGTATGTATAACTGTCTCTTCGCCCATTAAGTAATGTTTCCACTTTTTCACACTCTGTACTAATGCATACAATTCCTTATCATATGTAGGATAGTTAACTACTACATAGTTAAATGTATCAGAATGATAACATATGGGTTTATTGTGTTGCATCAACATTGCTCCCATGGCATAGTCACTGGCATTTGTTTCAATCTTAAATGGTCTTTGAAGATCGGGCAGTGCTAGTACTGGTGTTGTACTAATCTTTTCTTTCAAGGTGTCGAAGGCTTTCTTTTGTTTGCCTCCCCATTGAAACACCTTATTCAATCCTGTTACAACATGCAAAGGAGCTGCAATTAAGGAAAAGTTAGAAATAAACTTTCTCCAATATTGTGTTGTTGCTAAGAAGCTTCTGACTTCTATAACAGATTTGGGTTTAGGGCGGTTTACAATGACTGCAAACTTAGAGGGATCTATCTTCAATTCACCACCCCCTACTATATGTCCCAAATAATTCAAAGATTTTTTCCCAAATTCACATTTTGAGAGTTTAACATAAAATTCTTCTCTTTTCAAAACATCCAGTGTCTGCTTAACATGCTTTAAATGTTCTTCCCACCTTTTTTCTAATTATAAGAATGTCATCGAGATATACAATAACAAAATCATTAAGAAAAGTCTAAGTACATAATTCATTACTCTCATGAAAGTAGCAAGAGCATTAGTTAGGCAAAAAGGCATAACTAGCCACTCATACAATCCCTGCTTTGTTTTGAAAGCAATCTTCCATGCATCTTGCTCTGCGACTCTGACCTGATGATAGCCACTATGCAAGTCTAACTTGGAAAAATAAATAACTTCTTTCAATTGATCTAATAGATCATATATGTGAGGAAGGGGATAATGATTTTTTATTGTTATCTTATTTAGTGCTTAGTAATCAATGCACATTCTCCATGAGCCATCTTTCTTTTTCACCAAAACAATTGGAGATCCACACGCTGATGTGCTAGGTTTGATGAACCCCTTCTCGAGCAACTCTTGTACTTGCTTCTTGATTTATGCATTCTCTAAAGTGGACAACCTGGACATTTCGATGTTAGGCAATGGAGCATCTTGCTGCAAAGTAATATCATGCACTATTTCCTTTTTGGGTGGCAGACCTTTAGGTTCTTGAAACAATACATCATATTATGAAATAGCTTTTTCTAAATCAGCTTGCTTTTTAGCATCATAACCCTCAAATAAATTGGTTTTATCAAGTTCATTTTCCTTTACAACCATCAATAAAAATTGTTTGCATGAATTTACAATTCATTTCATTTGCCTGGAGTTTACGAGAGTATAATTATTCATGAGCTTATGATCTCTTACAATATATTCAATTCCATCCTTAACGAGTAGATACTTGTTCTCGACTCTATAGAAAATAGCTTTTCTATCATACAAGTAAGGACTTCCTAAAACAATTCCACATATATCCAAAGGAACTATATCTAACTCAACCTCATCTACAAATGTGTACCCAAAAGAAAACTTAAGTTTACATTGTCTAGTCACTTGTAGCTTTGCTTTATCACATAGCCAACCTCATGGATATGGTTTCTTGCAAGGTGTGGTTAGTAATCCCAATTTCTTCACAATTGCTTCAGAAATTAAATTTACTTGTGAGCCACCATCAAACAAAGTATCAATCTTTTGATGATTGGAAATAACTCGAATATGAGAAATATCATGTATTTTTCTCTCATTTTCTTCATTATCAGTAGATTGTGTAGAATTACTAGTAGATGCTTCAGAATTTTTACCTTTTATATCTATGGTTGTGATTTTTGCTTCATCCCTTGAGTCTAACCTCAAATCCTTTTGAATAGTTGCAGGAGTTTTCTTCTTCTTGCCCTCAAACTTCTTAGGTTTCAGCTCCGAATGAAGAATCCAGCAGTGTTCATCGTCATGCCCATCCTTCTCACAATGAGTGCATGAGGACTTTCTCTTCTGTACAGTGTTTGACTTCCTCTCTTTCCATTTTTGTTTTCTTTTCTCCTTATTTTTGCTTGCAGTGGGTGGGGATGATACCCCAACTTATCGGTTCCCATTCTTACCTCTAGCTTCTAGATGCATAGCCTAAACAGATACCTCATCTATGCTAGTGGGATTAAACATGAGGATAGTGCGCCTCATGTAGCTGTGTAGACCACCTATATACTTCAATAGAGTCTCAGGTGAGTCTAAAGAAATTCCTAGAATCAAATATCTTTTTCTAAATTCTTGAGTGTAACCTTGTACACTTTGCTATTTTAGTTGTCGAAGAGTTTTCTAGCTCATCATGGCTTGCTACATGTAGGCTAGTGGATAGAATTGATTTTTAATTACAGAAAAAAAATTCAGTCCAGACAGAAAGAATCTTACCATGTTTCTTCATGTCAACTTGTGTCCTGCCTTTCCACCATACCAAGGCAGTGCCTCCAAGACGTAAGCTGGCCAGCTGAATCTTACTCTTGTCTGAGTCGATGCTCTTCACTCTACAATAAACATCAATCTATATGCTTCAATTATCCAGCTTCTCTGCATTCAACTCTCCATCATATATTGGTAAATCAAATTTAACATCTAATTTAATCAAATATGTCTTCTTTTTATTTTCAAGGCTATTAGGAGGCATGAGAACCTTTTCTTCTTTCCCTTTTCCTGTAGAGTGGTTATGGAGGACAGATTCTTCTACTCCTTTGTCTTGTTTGGAGCTTGATGAATCTTCATCTCTATGTTTCTTATAGTCCCTATACATTTCCCCCACCATGGATTTCAGGGTCATAAAACAATCCATGAAGTGGGGGTTTGATTCCAAGGGTTTTGACATTTTCCTCTTAGAATGGACTCTTCCAATTTCTGGGTTAGTTTTAGCCAATTATCCTTCTCCTAATTTCAGATTTCATCTAGTTAACATTCAAAAACAAAATCCAGCACAAGCTTGTCCAACCTTAGTAACCCTAAGCTCTGATACCACTTGATCTGGAATTTATCCAGGATAAAGAATGAAAGGTATTAGAGACTCATGTGCATGGATGTGCCTAGGTTACTTATGCAATAGATCGATAAGATTGCAAGAATACATGGGCACTGAGGCAAACAGAGAAAACATAACAGTCAAACATTTAAACAAAACAAGTTTAATAAGGAGTTCACCATATGCTTCTGGGCTACGTCTCCTGGTCTAGCCTTTCAGTGGTGGCCTCTCTATTATATTTTGAAGCAGAGTTTTTACAATAGTGAGCTTGATTCGAGACTCACTAAACAGAATGGAATCAGTAGGAATGGAGTGCAAAGACTCTCCTTACTAAAACTCGACCTCTGAGGGTCACAATAGTATGAGAGGCCTATGCTAAGCAATTTGCTTGAACCTCTCAAGCCTTCAATAGAGTACACAGACTCTTTGACTCTCTCTGGCTCTGTCTGGGTTGATGCTTCCTTAAGGTCACCTTGGCTTCTACTCTCTATTTTCTGCTATTATCTTTCTGTGTCTCTATGTGTTGCCCCCCTCTAATTCTATTAGTTTATGGCTTTAAAGCCAGTCTGTTCTTTGACTGCTTGTTTTCGCTTCCCAGCGTTTTGGTTTCCTTTCCTTTATCCATTTGAATTCCTCTGCTCTGCATCATCATCATTGGGTAATGCCTCGTATGGAGGTGGCCACCTAATTTCTAACAAAATGGGTGTCAGATTCCTTGAATCATACTCGAATGGTCATAAAATCTATTTTCTTCAAGATCGCCCGTGAACATGAATCATTTGCCGACTCATCATCCACGTCAGACTTCAAATCCCCTTTCGTCTTTCTCTTTGATCTATCAAATCTGGTCAGTCATCAAGACGTATCTTCACCTTCAATTTGGGCCCCCTAGATTCTACGGTCATCCTTCATATCAGGCGGATAAGTTGCATGACGTTTACCCGTCTGATGCGGATGGTTTTTCTCTCTCTTCCATTGAACGCATGTCACTCAATATGTGGCATCAGGCGGGACTTAGTCAAAACTACTTATGCCTCGAATCCTTTCGATATCCTACCAGTTTTAGGGAATCCCAAGCTAGAGAACCAAAACAGTTAATTTTCCAAATTTTATAGCATTTTCAGGTCCAGGGGCTTTGAGGCTTTCCTTCACTGAGGGGGACACTCTACGATACATGATTAGTGCTTAGCACTAATTGCACATCATAATCTACCTCTGTTTCATGAATTAGCCTCAGGTTTTTCCAGTTTTGTGCCATTGCACTTTGCCATGGGCCAGTGGTCTACACGCTTAATTGAGGGTTCTCATTGCTCCACTCTGGCCACAACTGCAATTGTTATGAGGATTCCTTCATATAGCTTTAATCTTTTCTAAGACTTGAATCTTTTAGCATAATTTGAAACAGTCATGAAAAATTAGAGAGTTTTAGGATCCAATTCGGATCACAAAATAGACTTCTCATTAAGTCGTCCACACTGCCCTCCAAGCTCCTATTTCCTACCATAGATTTTCCTAGGTGATCGTAATATTACCATGTGTAACAGTGATAACTCACACTGATCTTACACTCTATAAAACTACCCAAATCTCAAGGAATGAATTCCTTTTGCATGCAAGAGTTTTCCTTATAGGAAATTTCTTGCAACTGATAGTATATTGTCCCTGTCTTTAATCTCAACTGGGCCTTTCTCTGAATAGACATGCATTGGTTATTTATGAGAGAATCTTCAGTTATGTGGAGTAGAGTAGATTGACTCATGCATGCATCAACTGACTGAACTCACAATTAGTTCCTCAAACTGTTTGCAACTAATTTAATTGGACATAACTTAGTTAACTGAGCTAACTAATTACAACTCAATTATAACTCATCCTTATCTCCTTCATTCAGGGACATTCTCCTTAATTTGAGGGATAACTATTGCACGACTTCATAAAGACTTCTAGCTTGAAGTTTTCCAACTAATTAATCCAAGATGAATTAATTAATTATTT
The DNA here is from genome assembly GCA_000404065.3 of Pinus taeda. Lineage (NCBI taxonomy): Eukaryota > Viridiplantae > Streptophyta > Pinopsida > Pinales > Pinaceae > Pinus > Pinus taeda. The sequence goes on from APFE030613776.1 coordinate 60,084, forward strand.
TTCAAGCAGCTGCTGAGACTAAATTCGAATTTTAGTTCAAGGACAAATTAAAATTGGAATATTCTTGTTGCCACATTTCAACAAATGATGCTAATGGGTTTATATTGTAGACGTGCTAGCTTCCATGATATTGAGTTATGGTAGGAGTTTTGTGGAGTACCATACTAAAACCCCTATTAAGGATGTTGTGATTAGTGTCCCACCCTTTCTTAGGCCAAGGTATATGACATAGTTGTACATTCTAGAAGTGTGGCTAGCATTAAGGTAGATAATGATGGTAAGTTGGTTTATATTGTAGAGGTACTAGCTTCCATGATATTGAGTTATGGTAGGAATTTTGTGGAGTACCATGTAAAACCCCTATTAAGGATGTTGTGATTAGCGTCCCTCCCTTTATTAGGCCAAGCTATGAGAATTGATGTCATTCAATTATCTAAGATTGTTGTCATCGATATATTATTGTTGATTAACAAGTATTTTGGTGAGCCATTCAATATGGGATTGATAAGGATTTCACAAAGGCATCCTGAAATGTTGTGTTTTATGTCATGGGATCTAACAACACTTATGCCACTCTTGATTATTTCTCTACATATACCACAAAGGAATATGGGAAGAGTGTTTCCATTGCAATTTCTACCACTAGTGTTTTAGTTGTAATACAAGAAACTTCACACAAATTTATGAATATTATGGGTGCATATCAATTTTAGTTGCATATAGATGGATCTTTGTATTGTCTAAGTCTTCTACATTTTCTATAAATTTTTTTGTTGTGAATATTATTTCAAAATTTGTATTAAAATGTTATAACATGTGATGCAAGGGCTGGCCTGCTTCACCTTGCAAAACCAGGATCTTTTAAAAGCTAAAATCAACAACTTCGTTCTGGTTCCCCATCATATCAAAAATCAACTTAAACGCTTCATTCAGGATTCGGTCCATGCTTTTCTGCGCCCTTGCCTCGGCATCGTGGGATAAGGCAATCCAAATTTATACCCAAAACTCTGTATCACTCATGCACTGTTCCAGAAACTTCCAACCTTAAATCCGTGAACAACCAACCATTTTTCCATTCAGGTTTAGGCTACGCTCGACCTCCATAGGCGCACAGCTCTCCGTTCTGGAACCGCTTCATCAACAATTATGTCCTCGCAGTCCACAGAACAATTAATAGCACGGTTTTTTTTATCCTCACGCATGTACGCATAAGACTCTGCTCTCCTATGATACGCTGTCCACATAAGATTTAGTCATACGCACAGTTGAAAGAATATTTAATTGAACCAGGCGTCCTTTGTTCCAAGATTAAACACCGTTTGTATATATGTATATATGCAAATGCTACCACGCTGACAGTGAAAAAATAACAACATAAGTACTGGCATACATTTTAACGCACATCTTCTTACCAATACTCTGCAATTCATCCGCCTTTTTAACAATAATCGATCAATCTCTTATGGCTTCGATGGATACTCCGCCCCTGCATTTTTTACTCATCGTTCTCCACGCCGATGGCAAACAACAAATGTTAATATCGATTTAATTAAAGTAAACTCAAGGCTCTCCCTCCAAGGAGTTCCACGCCTCAATCCTTTTAGGCAACTGAACTATATACATACACAACAATTATATACATTCGCCTGATTCCAAACCCTCTACGCAACCCCAGGCACATATATGCATAATAACGGTCGTGGGTTGTAATTTGACACATACCAATCCCGTTTCCTTGGTAAGCACACATACAACAAGTATATGAATCTTCAAAGGTTATTAACAAATGCATATAATATAAATACCTATGCAGCATCGGTATACAGGCACCGTCTTACCACAGGCTCCTATATGTATCGATCGCCCGCTTGCCATAGATGTGCTCACGGCATCTTCTTTTGCTGTTGGCGATAAAGATGAGTTCTTCACACATTACTAATTCAAACCATTTCGAACGAACTCATAACGAATAATTACAGCCCTGGACTCTATTTTCTATAAACATTCCAACACAAACAACTCTCCACAAATATACAATTTCTGATCAAATCATAGATGGATATAGTTGGAAACCATCGCCTTTGATATATGTTTTTTTTTTTCTGTTATTGAATGCTTCTGTATGGCACGTTATAAATTCTGTCCCCAGGCAAGAGATTCAATAAAACCTCAATATAGAAAAATAACAGCCCACTGTATATCAACGTGAAGCCTGCCTTATTTGCCAGTTATCCGCACATGTGAATTAAAAGCCAAAGCAAACCAACCATGAATACACAGTAATTATAATCTACTGTCCGCCCACAGAGTTTAGCAATTTCAACATTATCAAACGTCGATTTCCGCCATTAACCACAGAATCATCTCAGAATTCTATTAAATCCAACATATTCATATTTACAATAAAACAGATATTCACACAGGGTTTCTTCATGGCCAGATATGCAAATTCATGGCCCTTTTACAAATTGCCAAGGCTCCCAATGAGAACCTTACTCACTCTACACACTCTCTCCTCACTTCTATTCTCTCTAATTTTCTCACAAAAGCCCTCCTATTTATACAATAAAAAAAAATCATCTAATTAAATGCTTAATCACTAAAAATCCTCAACAACCCCTAAATCTCTCAACATCCCCTAAATCTCTCAACATCCCTAAAATCCTTCAATTCATTAAATTTCTTCATATCCTTTTATTAATAAAAGGATATTTACATAAATCCTCACCTTCTCCTATTTAATCCAAATTAATTAATAAAATATTAAAAATAATCTCACCCCATATTTACAAATTAACATTATGGCACCCCTTATTTACAGATGGAGAAAAAGGTCTTGATGCTCCTGCATCAGACTCCCCATGTAGAAAATTCATGACCACCTGGTCATAAGTCTCCTCCTGGATCCCAAATTTTATTTTGTAATCCTTTCGTGTTTGTCGATTGCTTCACTGCTGTTGTCTTCTGCTGTTGTCTTCCAGGTTTCCATATTTTGTGTTGTAGTGCTCCACTTGCTTTGCTCTTGTAATCCTTCACTGTCATTCTCTTGTTGTCGCCACTTTTCTTTCTTTTGGCTTTCTTTCTCTGGGATGTCTTTATCATTAACCTCCTTATCAACTCAATTTCTTTGTCGAGTATGTCCTCTGTTTGTTGATTGTTTCCATCCTTTGATTGTTGAATTCTCGTTCTTGCTTGCTCCTCACTTGTTGCTCTAGCTGTCACTATGAATGTTGCGGCCTCCCAATCTTCCTTTCCCTCTGCAACACTCCTTTGCTCGTCACCACCTGAAATTTCATCTGCAATTTCTTCTTGACTATCATTTATGACAACTGCTTTGTCATCCTTCATCAGCAATCTATCCTGGACATTCATCCTCTGTTCTTCCAATTTCCTCCTTTGGAAGTCCAATTCTCTATATAACTCAATAATTTTACTTGGAGTAGACTTTGGAAAGTTTACCCGATCTTCACATGGCCTTCCTTCTGCTACATCTTCTTTAACATCTTTCAGTAGATGTTCTTCCAAACCTGCAATCACACACAAATCGTTAGTTTTAAAATCACAAGACCTTACGGTCTTGTTTGATGCTTCACTCATCAAATCTTTGGGCTGCTTTGAATCATTCATATGATTCAACTCCCCCAGCTCTTCATCACTTTCAAAAAGTAATGGTCCCGTCTCTGGGTAACATAATGAAACTTCAACATCTTCATCTTGCTGTAGCTCAGCTCTTTCGAGCTTCTCTATCCTCTGCCTGGCATCTATAACCTGTTCAAGTTCCCTTATTTCCTTTATCATCTGCAAATTTACCTGATGATTCCACTTCTCTTGTAGTCTCCGCCACCTCAACTTCTTCCTCATGACATAACCACGCTTCTGGTTTTCCTCATTTCTTTGCAACATCTCCATTAACACCTCAAGCTGAATTGCTATCTCAGCCTTCTCCCTTTCATATTCCTCTTTGCTTAACTGTCTGTGTATGCCAACTGCTTTGGCATCCTTCTCCTTTTGTCCTCTGCTGTGGTTTATTTCAGAACCTTTGTGACGACTGTCACTAGTCATCAACCTTTCCATCTCTATGAGTTGTATTAAAGCATTTTCAGCAGCAAGTCCTATCTTGCCGCCACTTACCTCACCAAGCCCTCCTCACTCGGTCTTTTGGCAAGCAATTGGTTCTATCTCCGGAACCTCCTTTGAGCACTTCTCTTTGCTCTTCCTGGCTTCAACTCATCTCCGTGTTTACAACTGTCTTCCTTATCCAATCTCTATTGGATTTCCTCAAGGTTCTGCCACACCTATGTTTCACCTAGAAACTTTCACCAGCTTCCTTTATCTGTTAGTTGCAATAATATTTCAATGCAAAGACTACAATATTCTATTCTTCAAAAACATATCATCTTACCAAAAATTAAATTTGACGCAAGCTTAGAGCTTGCAATAACCAGGATCTTTTCCATACATTCATATGCAAGCATGCGCCTCAACTTTTTCCTCTATTTAAAAATACCAATCCCTAGTATTTCCAAAATACTTTTCATCTCAACCATTTCATAAGCATCAAATTTTCAAACAATCAATATTCAAATCTGTTTGCACAATCCACATTCCATACCTCATTTATTCAATCACCATTACAATCAGCTCTTGATAAACCGGATAAAATTTTGTTTAAATAATGCCATTGCAAATATTTAAAATATCTTAACAAACGCCTTTGCAAATTCACCCAACTCTACCTGCAATTAAGTCGAAGTTTAACTGTTCCTTCATGCCTTGCGCCTTCAATTTCTGTCAAACAACGTTCAAATTAAACAATGCCAGTTAATGCGTTCAACCCTTCAATTCAATACTCCATTCGATTTAACTACTCCATAGTTTTATTGCACCCACTTGGACTCGACCTTTGGGATTAGGCCGTCTCTAATGGGATGGATTTCTTTCAACATTTCCACACGCACTCTGCATTCCCTTTTGAATCTTGATGCTACAGATCAAACATTCACACATTTCTAATCTTCTGGCAAACTCAAATTATTTGCAAACCGACTTAACGTGAATGCATACCTTTCCATCACTTTTCTTGGGCGCTCCATTCGAATGCAATCATACATTCATCTTCAGAATAGTAATTTAGACCTGTGTTTTATCATGACTCAACAAAAATGGTTATTCAATCAAACGCTATTCAACCATCAATCCCAATTCAACATTAAACAAACCAATCATTTCAACAGAGCCAAGCTCTGATACCAAAATTGATGCAAGGGCTGGCCTGCTTCACCTTGCAAAACCAGGATCTTTTAAAAGCTAAAATCAACAACTTCGTTCTGGTTCCCCATCATATCAAAAATCAACTTAAACGCTTCATTCAGGATTCGGTCCATGCTTTTCTGCGCCCTTGCCTCGGCATCGTGGGATAAGGCAATCCAAATTTATACCCAAAACTCTGTATCACTCATGCACTGTTCCAGAAACTTCCAACCTTAAATCCGTGAACAACCAACCATTTTTCCATTCAGGTTTAGGCTACGCTCGACCTCCATAGGTGCACAGCTCTCCGTTCTGGAACCGCTTCATCAACAATTATGTCCTCGCAGTCCACAGAACAATTAATAGCACGGTTTTTTTTATCCTCACGCATGTACGCATAAGACTCTGCTCTCCTATGATACGCTGTCCACATAAGATTTAGTCATACGCACAGTTGAAAGAATATTTAATTGAACCAGGCGTCCTTTGTTCCAAGATTAAACACCGTTTGTATATATGTATATATGCAAATGCTACCACGCTGACAGTGAAAAAATAACAACATAAGTACTGGCATACATTTTAACGCGCATCTTCTTACCAATACTCTGCAATTCATCCGCCTTTTTAACAATAATCGATCAATCTCTTATGGCTTCGATGGATACTCCGCCCCTGCATTTTTTACTCATCGTTCTCCACGCCGATGGCAAACAACAAATGTTAATATCGATTTAATTAAAGTAAACTCAAGGCTCTCCCTCCAAGGAGTTCCACGCCTCAATCCTTTTAGGCAACTGAACTATATACATACACAACAATTATATACATTCGCCTGATTCCAAACCCTCTACGCAATCCCAGGCACATATATGCATAATAACGGTCGTGGGTTGTAATTTGACACATACCAATCCCGTTTCCTTGGTAAGCACACATACAGCAAGTATATGAATCTTCAAAGGTTATTAACAAATGCATATAATATAAATACCTATGCAGCATCGGTATACAGGCACCGTCTTACCACAGGCTCCTATATGTATCGATCGCCCGCTTGCCATAGATGTGCTCACGGCATCTTCTTTTGCTGTTGGCGATAAAGATGAGTTCTTCACACATTACTAATTCAAACCATTTCGAACGAACTCATAACGAATAATTACAGCCCTGGACTCTATTTTCTATAAACATTCCAACACAAACAACTCTCCACAAATATACAATTTCTGATCAAATCATAGATGGATATAGTTGGAAACCATCGCCTTTGATATATGTTTTTTTTTTTCTGTTATTGAATGCTTCTGTATGGCACGTTATAAATTCTGTCCCCAGGCAAGAGATTCAATAAAACCTCAATATAGAAAAATAACAGCCCACTGTATATCAACGTGAAGCCTGCCTTATTTGCCAGTTATCCGCACATGTGAATTAAAAGCCAAAGCAAACCAACCATGAATACACAGTAATTATAATCTACTGTCCGCCCACAGAGTTTAGCAATTTCAACATTATCAAACGTCGATTTCCGCCATTAACCACAGAATCATCTCAGAATTCTATTAAATCCAACATATTCATATTTACAATAAAACAGATATTCACACAGGGTTTCTTCATGGCCAGATATGCAAATTCATGGCCCTTTTACAAATTGCCAAGGCTCCCAATGAGAACCTTACTCACTCTACACACTCTCTCCTCACTTCTATTCTCTCTAATTTTCTCACAAAAGCCCTCCTATTTATACAATAAAAAAAAATCATCTAATTAAATGCTTAATCACTAAAAATCCTCAACAACCCCTAAATCTCTCAACATCCCCTAAATCTCTCAACATCCCTAAAATCCTTCAATTCATTAAATTTCTTCATATCCTTTTATTAATAAAAGGATATTTACATAAATCCTCACCTTCTCCTATTTAATCCAAATTAATTAATAAAATATTAAAAATAATCTCACCCCATATTTACAAATTAACATTATGGCACCCCTTATTTACAGATGGAGAAAAAGGTCTTGATGCTCCTGCATCAACATGGCAAAAGGCTTCATACAGTTATTTGTCTAACTAAATGATTTCAAGATGACATCCAATAATTTAGTAATGGTATTACTTTTAGGCATGTAAGTTACAATCACAACTGAATTTAGTTGTAGGTTTCCCACACTTTAACTTTCAAATTGAAATATTTAATTTCATGTTATCATGTGATGCTTCCATATCTCTAATATTTTTTTTTTTTAGTTTCCTTTGTTAATTTAATATTAGTTTTAGATATCGAGGGATGATTATTTTTTAGGCTAATGTAGGTCGAAGATGTAAGATGGAAGGCAAAACTTGGGGGTAAACTATGGTAATGTGTCTTGTTCAACATTTTTAGCATTAATTTAATCACTAGGTTGGGAATTAGATGGATATGTGGAAACCTCCCAAGACAATGTCTAAGTTGAAGAAACAACTTAAGAGCATGAAGGAAATTATTAGTGCTAATACTAAGCCCTATTTATCAATGGAATCAATTTACTAGGATTGTGATTTCGGGGTGGTTGTTGTTATAAGCTCTTGCATTTGTTATGTCTCACTTATATGCTTGGCTTTTGGATAATTTTATTTCAAAGGATAATGATTAACCTATTTATGTTTCTCACCATATCATAAATTTGAATATCTGACAGTCCATAATGTGACATAAGTTTTTAATAGACACCATAATTGACATATTTTTTAGTACATGTACAATTTCATAGTCATCTATTGTAACTTTCAATAGGCGTTACAATACACCATTTGGAATAATTTTTCATTTTATAACATTTTTTTCATCTATATATACACTCAAGTTTTATGTATAGAAAGTAGGCTAAAGAGATTGATGAAGTAGAAAAAAGAAAAGTCCTCAAAACAATTGAAAAAAATTATTTTTAGTAAAAATGCAATTTTGATTTAGTCATGTAACATGCAAATGAGTTTTTTACATCTCGTATTTTAATTTATCAATCTGAAATATGTAGTATCATTAGAGTAAACATAGTTTAAAAATTTAATTAAAAAAAAATAGCATACACTTCATAAAATATTTGATTTGATTATTTGCAAATAGTTTTTGTTTGTAATAAAATTACATATATAATTCTAACCAAATAGTTCAAGTTAATTTGAGCTGCCAAAAACCAGAGGAATGAGAGCTAAATCATCACACACACACACACACACACACACACACATATGGAAATTTGTCAAGTTAAAATAATTTGAAAAAGAAAAAAAAATGGTAAACTATATATATCTAGTCAATTAAGGTTATCTATAATGGTTTGGAGGAAGGATTTTATGATCAAAATAGAAATTCAAGAGCTGCAAAGTTAGATATTTATGAATTGTTTAGATATTTTATTGTAGATTGATCCATAAAAAACTATATAGAATCCTAACGGCTCTTCCCTAAAATTTTGGACCCACAATAAGCTTCCATTTAAAGAAAAAGGGATTACTAATCTTTGAAATATTGTCAACAAAGAATAAATAAATAATTACCTCTCTAAAAACTTTTGATGTTTTAATAATTCAAAATGACAATATATATCGACATTGATGGAAAGAACAATTAAACATTTAATGACCTTTTTTATTAATATAATTTCAAATATATTATAAATATTTAAATATATGACAGAGACAATAGAATGTTAAAATCATTTTTTGTAAATAATTTATATAACTTTAATATTCGATCTAGGTTTGAAGACAAATAAGGATGGAGAAAAATCACCAAGAACTCCCCCCATTGGACATTTGGGAAGCCATTTCCATATATTTTGTTTTAAACAATAAACAAGAACCTCATTTCCACAACCAATCCCATATCTAATGCACACCAAATCATCAATTCCTTGAAAATCAAACCTTAAAATTAAACTTTGATATTCATAGACAAGACCCTTTTCCCTAATATAAATTGTGGCATTCTCGAAATCTTTGTCATCTTTATGTGTGAGTAGTCTGAAAGTTGCTTCTCAATCTCAAACATAATAATATCACTAGAATTGAATATGTAAGAGGCTAGAAGCACTCGTAACCACATGGAAAGACATGAAACAAGACATCCTGTTTTGAAATTTAGATGCCTAAGAGGAATTTCCTCCCCACTCCTCTAGTACAAGAAATCATTCAAAGCAATCGATTCCTATCGCATAGTCCAAAATTCTCTGGCATGTGTCCTGCTATATTGCACGACTTGAGACTTGAATCATAAAATTCTGCTCTCCGTTTGTCCACTCTACCATGGCTACTGCATAAGTTCGAAATTAGATGGATATGTGGAAACCTCCCAAGCCAATGTCTAAGTTGAAGAAACAACGTAAGAGCATGAAGGAAATTCTTAGTGCTAATACTAAGGCCTATTTATCAATGGAATAAATTTACTAGGATTGTGATTTTAGGTTGGTTCTTGTTATAAGCTCTTGCATTTTTTATGTCTCACTTATATGCTTGGCTTTTGGATAATTTTATTTCAAAGGATAATGATTAGCCTATTTATGTTTCTCAACCATATCATGAATCTAAATATTTGATTTTCCATAATGTGACATAAGTTTTCAATAGACACCATAATTGACATAAGTTTTAGTACATGTACAATTTCATAGTTATCTATTGTAACTTTTAATAGGCGTTACATTATACCATTAGGAATAATTTTTCATTTTATATGTTATAACATTTTTGTCATGTATATATGCACTCAAGTTTTATGTATAGAAAGTAGGCTAAAGAGATTGATGAAGTAGAAAAAAGAAAAATCCTCAAAACAACTGAAAAAAATTCTTTTTAGTAGAAATGCAATTTTGATTTAGTCATGTAACATGCCAATGAGCTTTTTACATCTCCTACTTTAATTTATCAATCTAAAATATGTAGTATCATTAGAGTAAACTTAGTTTAAAAATTTAATTTAAAAAAAATAGCATATACTTCATAAAATATTTTCTTTGATTATTTGCAAATAGTTTTTTATTTGTAATAAAATTAGATATATAAGTCTAACCAAATAGCTCAAGCTAAAATTTGGGTTGCCAAAAATGAGACGAATGAATGCTAAATCATCTCTCTCTCACACACATATATATATGGAAATTTGTCAAGTTAAAATAATTTGAAAAAGAAAACAAAATGGTAAATTATATATATCTGGTCAATTAAGGTTATCTATAATGGTTTGGAGGAAGGATTTTATGATCAAAACATAAAAGCAAGAGGTGCAAAGTTACATATTTTTGAATTGTTTAGAGATTTTATTGTAGATTGATCCATAACAAAACTATATAGAATCCTAAAATTTTGACCACATACCTTCCATTTAAGAAAAATGATTACTAAATTTTTGAAAATATTTCAAAAACGCCGAATCAACTAAATAATTTAACTCTCTAAAAATTTTTGACATTTTAATAAATTCTAAATTGACATATTATATCATTATTGGAAAGAACCAATTAAACTATTTAAATTTTTATTAATTATATTCAAATATAGTTAAAATAGTTAAATACTATGACAAAGACACAAAATGTTAAAAATCATGTTTTGTAAATAATTTTATATAGGACTTGAAATATCGACTATGTTTGAAGACAATCTATGGATGGAGAAAAATCACTAGGAAAGTCCCCCATTGGACATTTTGGAATCCATTTCCATATATTTTGTTTTAAAAAATAAACAAGAAACTCATTTACAAAACCAATCCCATATCTAATACACACCAAATCATCCATTCCTTGAAAATCAAACCTCAAAATTAGACTTTGATATTCATAGACAAGACCCTTTTTCCTAATATAAATTATGGCATTCTCGAAAAATTCGTCATCTCTATGTGTGAGTAGTCTGAATGTTTCTTTTAAATATCAAATCTAATAATATCACTAGAATTGAATATGTAAGAAGCTAGAAGCACTCGTAACCACAAGGAAACGACATGAAATAGGTCATCCTGTTTTGAAAGTTAAATGCCTAAGAGGAATTTCCTGCCCACTCCTCCAATACAAGAAATAATTCAAAATAATTGATTCCTCTCACGCAGTCCAAAATTCTCTACTATGTATGCTTCTATATTCCATGACTTGAGACTTGAACCATAAAATTCTACTCTCCGTCTGTCCACCCTACCATGGCTACCACATAAGTGGTCGAGGTTATATTTTTTTTATTTAGGAAGGAAAGGTACAATATCGTCTAGGTGTTTGTGAAGAAACACTAAGCCAGAAAATCTAATCAGTTCTTGTGATGGAACAAAATAAGCCATGGTTTATGGATGGGAGGTTATGTTTGTGAAGAAAAACTAAGCCATAAAATCTAATGAGTTCTTATAATGGAACAAAATAAGTCATGGTTTCTGGTTGGGAGGTTCTTAGTGGGGAAGCTTAATTAGTGAACACAATGTTATGAAGTTTAAATCCCCATTTTTCAAGAAATGGGGTTATATATGAATTAGCTCGAAGAACACATTCTCGTGAGGTAAAAAAAAATTATGTTTTTTCTATTTCCTAGGGTCATACAAGAGATACAATGGAGAGTTATTTCCATGCAAGATTAAGAAATTAAGCAATTTTTTATCCAACTAAATCACATGTTAGTAAACCTATGCATTTTTATACTCCAAATACATAGAGAAACAAAATTATAGACAATTTACATCAATGAGATCATGCATCCTGCCTCCAAAATAGATAATATAACTAAGTTACACAATAAATCATTAAAGAATTATAGAACTTACTACAAGTACCTAAATGCATGCAAGTATACCAAATCACCCTTCCTCATATATTACATGTTTATTTATGTATTTATTGCATATTTAACCCAATATATGCCCGCACTTGTTGTCATATTGCAATGGCCTCCTCGAAAGGCTTTGTCCTCAAAGAATAGTAGTTAAGGGTGTTACATGTGATGAAACCAAATAATGGGATATCCTTATATTCTATATTTCTCTTGTGGTTGATCATGTTCTATCCTTCCAAACATAGTTTCTCTTGGTTTTAATCAATGATGTTTGGTTTTTGCATAATTTTCCTTGCATTGACTCCATGTATTATTGTTGTGACTTCTTCAATTCATAGTAGTTATCTTTCACCTCCATAATAATGATATTGACCTTCTTGACTTCCTTAATAATCTTGATAGAAATAAAATTCTTTGAATTTTTTCTTGGTAATGATATACCAATAAGGTTCCCATTTGAATTGTTTCCCTCTCTTTGCATAACTAATCCACTTAAATATTTTTCATAGACAATTGTGACATAGAGACCACATGGGGAATTCACTCATAAAAACAAACATAACCTTTATTAACTTTTTTTCTCTCCAAACTTCCATTTTCCAATCTTGGGTTTACAAATGAATTACATAACTATTTATTCTTGAGGAAGAAAAATCTTGAATTACTCAAAAAGAAAACTCCTTCCTGGATATTTGGAGGAAGTTGAGAAAAATCTTCTCAATACTAGGAATCTATGATAACTAGTTAATATCTAATGAATTCTAGAAGACTCCATAAAATCTAGAATTTTCTAAAACATTCCAAATTAAATAAATACATAATACAAATAATAGATGCTCCTGCATTATACTACCAATGAGGAAAATATATATTCTTATGTTTTTCTTCTCAAGTCCTTCAATACTGATACCATATTTTGAAATCTTTGTTGGTGTCATCCAAGTAGCGTCTTTGACTTGTTGATTCTTGCATTTAACCAAGTATTGAAAATACTCTTTATTCCTCGTCTTTTTAGCCACCCTTTTAACAATGATTGATTCAATATGCTTTACTAGTGCTGAAGGTAGTTGTTTATCTCACTGAATTTTATATTAGTAGGTGCATGTATAGGATCATTTATTGGTTCCTTAAAGGGATCTAGATTTGAAACATTAAAGATTGTGTTAGGCCCCTATACTACTAGTGTAACCCCTTATTGTTATTAGTACAACCCACTTATTATATTGATGTACCCATGTAGTGCCCATATTGTTACTATTGTGCCCCATAGAAGCCCACTATTGTTATTAGTGTGCCCTTAGATTATTATTGTTATGTCGGCTATAATTATGTTATGACCCCTTAGACTCCTATATATAGAAAGGAGGTCTTTTCATTTGTATCATCCAAGAATTGTTCATTTATGTAATGTAAAGGAGGTTGCCCCCTCGAAGAGGCTGAATTCTAAGGCGTTGATCTATCTTTTCAATCTTTTCTTGAGCTGGTTTCATAACATTTGGTATCAGAGCTTTGGATTCTAGGGTTTCGCTGCTCCAAACAGGTCATCGTGGCATTTTCACTATAACTTTTTTTCTGTGACGTTTCAGAATTCGCAAAAAAAACCCATCTGAGAAGAAATCATGCTGAACCTTGGGTCCGAATTTTAGAGCTTTTTGAGCGATATTTGCGGAGATATGATCTGAGGAAATTGGTATTTTTAGAGACTCCTGAATTACATTCAAAACAGGTGACCTGGGGAAAATCGTCATAACTTTCTCTCTGAGCATCAGATTAAAATTTCGTAAGAAGGTACAGAAAGAAGACGGACTTTAGTTTCTTGTATGCATTTTTCAGATCCAAAGGTCGAAACAGTGACTCGCAAGCACGTCGTACAAGTTCGCTCTACTAAATTAGTCTATAATGAGGTCACTGTGGGAGATTTGGCATAACTCTTCATTGGAGAATCCAATTGGGGTGAGACTGGTGGCATTGTAAAGAGGACACAAAGAACTACTACAGGTCATAGTTTCAGAGCTTAAAGATCTTAAAGTACAGAGTTACAGTCATTTCAAGATCGAACTCCTAAAATCAAGAAAAAACAAGATGAGGAAGTTTGATGGCAAGGATCCGGTAAATTGGATACGTCAGATGGAGCAATATTTTGATCTACATGGTGTACCACTATTACAAAAGGTATGTATTGCATCTTCATATTTAGAACTGGATCAATTTTTATGGTATAAAGGGCTTTGTTCTTGTAAAAGACTTGTTACATGGTCAATTTTCACGGAGAAAATGATAGCACATTATGAGGATACAAAGAGCAACACCTTCTTTAGAGCAACACCACATCAATTGGAAAGAGAAAAAGGGCTTTGTGACATAGTGGAGAGAAAAATTATGGAAACCAGGAAGCATACCCCTCACAACTATAAAGATGGAAGTGTTGTTTCTCCTAGCCTTCCACAACCTACAAGGGTTACACCACAACAATTGGAAGAAAAAAGAGAAAAAGGGCTTTGTTACAATTGTGATAGCAAATGCACTAAAGGTCATAAGTGTGCTGAGAAGAAATTATTTTACATAAAGTATGAAGAGGAGGAAGAAAAGGATCAAGAAACATCAAAAGAAGAGGATATACACCAGGACCCAACCCCAGAGAAAGAAGAAATGAATCAGACAATATCTTGTAAAGCATTGGCAAGAATTACCACTCCTCAAACTCTCAAGATAGAAGGACATATCAAGAAGAAAAAGGTGCAAGAAGTGAAACATCACATCAAGAAAGAAGAAATGAATCCAACCATATCTTGTAATTCATTGGTCGAAATTACCACTCCTCAAACTATCAAGATAGAAGATCACATCGAGCATCAAGAAATGAATCCGACCATATCTTGTAAAGGATCAGAAGAAATTATCACTCCTCAAACTCTAGACATAGAAGGACATATCAAGAAGAA
>APFE030613783.1:0-16264 GCA_000404065.3 Pinus taeda
AACTGATAAGAAGGAATCAATCACACATAACACAAAATATATCACTGGGGAAAGCACCAACATAAAACCCCAACACTATATTATCAATCAAGTGGAGATCCTCAACAACATACAAAAAGAATCAGCTCAATAGATATCCTGCTCTCTCTGTAATCAGAAGATGAAAGTCATGGACTACCTAGGCCTCAATATATAGGCTGTAAATTGGCCTAATCATATCTGCTATCACTTCAGGTCCAACTACGTAGTCATAGAAGAAAATAGATTCCTTCCTCATGCAAGGAATACTTACTAGAAATATCCAAGCATATGATAGTACACTGTCCCTCATTTGATCTCAACTGGGTCTCTGTCTGAACCATGCATCAGTTATCCATGAGAGAATACTCAATTATCTGAAAATAATAGTTGTCACATGCATGTAAGCATCAACAAACTATATCTCATTAATTTAACAACTTGTTAAATTAATCTAACTGGACTTGACTAAGTTAAACTAAGTCAACTGATCCTCTCAATATAGAACTGAACCTTATCTCCTTTTATCGAAGGGGAATAAATTCGTAAATCAGGAGAAATAATTGCATGTCTCACAAAGACTTTCAAAATTTTAATTTCCATAACTTAAATTAACTCATATGGAGTATTATTATATTACATATATTTAAACTGTGGTTAATGACCATATTCATTTTTTACTTCCTATAGTTAGACCAGGTACTGCTAAAAATAGGAAGGGACCCAAAAATGTTATTTTTATAAGATTCTATTTTTAGCAATTTCACCCCTCACCCAAGGTGGCCAAAATGCTCATTGGACAAACTGCTATTTTTAGCAAATCTATTTTTAGCACTTTCTAAATTTAGCATTTCTTGCTGCACATTTTTCAACATCACCATTAGATCCCTTTGAGGAACCCTTCTTGAATTTCTTCTGTGGACAATTCATAGCATAATGGCCCACTTCATGACAGTGAAAGCATTGCACCTTCGACTTGTCAACCTTCTTCCCACCATGAGAAGATTTTGATTAGGATGCCTTCCCTTTCCCTTTCTTAGCTTCACCCGCTAAAGCTAGATTTTCTTCATCATCTTGTTTTGATGAAGATCCATCCCTGGTGCTCTGCCTTATCTCCTCCTGCATTAGGTCTGACTAAAGTCGTTCCTAATCTAGCAGTTTCTCTCTTCCATTAACCAAGTCCTAGTAGTTATGCTAGCTCTTTGGAAGACCGACGAGTGTTAGACTCACCATGTCGTCACCAGGTGTCACGACCCCTACACTTGCAAGCTCATCCCTATAGGTGGTGAGCTTGTTCAGGAACGTAGAGATTATGTCACCCTTTTCGCACTTGATCTTTTGAAGTTTGTCCTTCAGCGCCAGCTTCCTCTGATTGATGCCATTCTGATAAAGAGCTTTCAATGTTTTCCACATCGAAAATGGAGTCTCCTTCCCATGGAGGCTCGAGACAATGTGATCTCGAACTCCCTCCAGAGGGACTCTCCTTGCTCTAGCCACACAATTTTTCCATTCCGCTAGTTGAGTAGCATCAATCGGCTTTTGGACTTCTTGATCAATGAATTCCTTCAGACCGTTATCTTCCAATACTTCGTCCATGCAATCATTCTAGGCTATATAATTTGAACTACCATCAAGGGCATATTCGAGTCTTAAACCATTGAACGCCATCGGTGAAATAGATGTGATAAGAACTCAATTCAATATTCAAAAACCAAACTTCGTACTTCTCCTACTTGTATATTGTTCTTCCTTGATCACCTTTGCTCCGATAGCATGTAGAAATTCCCACTGTAGATCACCTGGTAATGCAATGTACGAAAGCAAAACACTTGATCTACTTCTACAAACAATTTAGCGGAAGCTTAATCGAACATAAGCAACATGAAGCATGAACGGATATAACTAAGAATGAGAAGTAATCAACCATAACACAGAAGATATATCACTAGGGAAAGCACCAGCCTAAAACCCTAACTCTATATTATCATACAAGTGGAAATCTTATTCAAGTTATAAAAAGAATCAACTCTCAAGCTATCCTGATCTCTCTGCAATCAAACAATACAGCTCAGAGACTCAATAGATATAGAATATATCTTCCTCAAGCCCTCCAAGCCTCCTATTTCCTTGTGCAGTTTTGATTGGGGTCCAATGATATCACATGTGTGAATTGGCCTCATCACACTCACTATAACCTCAGGTCCAATTGCTCTATAAGGAATAATATTCCTTCTGCATGCAAGGAATATTCACCAAGGAATACCCTAGCAACTGATAGTACACTATCCCTCCATTTGATCTCAATTGGTTCTCTGACTGAACTGACATGCATGAGTTATCCATGAGTGAATACTCAGTTATCTGAATTACGGTAGTTACATGCATGCAAGCATTAACTAACTGAACTCTCATTAATTTAACAACCTATTAAATTAATCTAACTAGACTTGACTAAGTTAAACTAATTCAACTGATTACAACTCAATATTACAACTCATCCTTATCTCTTTAACTGAAGGTTAAATTCCTCAATTAATGGAGAAATTGTTGCATGTCCTCACATAAACTTCAAGTTTGATTTTCCTTAACTAATTAACTCAAGATGAATTAATTAATTAATTTCCAAACTGCTGTTGATATCAAATTCAAATTTTACTTCCTATGTTTAGTCCAGGGACTGACTAAAATAAGAAGGGATCCCGAAAATCTATTTTTAGAATAGTTATTTTTAGCACTTTCACTTTTCACCCATTGTAGCTAGGATCTCTAATGGCTGAACTGCTATTTATAGCCTGGCTATTTATAGCAGTGCTATTCTTAGCATATTTTATTTTTAGCATTTCTTGTTGCACATTTCAACAATTTAAACTCACCATCATTCATTTTATTTGCCAAAGGAAACGAGGGAGTGAAATGAGTACACTTGTTAAATGGCTTAGAGGAATAAAAAATTGAAATGCAAGCTTGAATTTTGAATTTGGGCGATTTTTGGTGAGTTTTGGGATACTCTGGCCTATGCACAATGCAGTTGACAGAAGCATAGCACAGTTCACAGAAGCACGACACCTCTCCGAGAAATGCAATGCAGTTCACAGAAGCACGATGCCAGGGGATTTTTACCAATTTGAGCTGGAAAAGCTGTGTTTTTTCACCTAAGGAGGAAAGAGCTCGATAACCCAATGAAATAAGGATGCAAATGAAATGTGTTTGAGACTTTGGGCTTTTATAGACATGGTATGATTCTCTTTTGAGTGAAAATGGGCCCCACATATTCTTTTCAAACATGAATTTCACTCCTTTTTGAACTTGACCACCTAGGAGATTTGTAACGTGAACCTCTTTTTACCTTTTCTAAACAGTGAACCTTCTTTCTTTTGGAACCTTGATACTGTAACCATGAAATACTTATGAAATTACATAAAAATTTATTGAAAATAGTTACTTATCACAACTCATCCTATTCCGGATTTTTATGCATGAAATGAAAATGTAAGTGACCTTGAAACCCTAATGACCTAATGAAGACATTAGATTGAGTGAACTCATGATGGTGATGACTGACATGATGATGATATTCTCTTTATGATGATACACTCATCTGAGTGATGTAAGCGATCGACATGTGAGATTCTTGAGAGAATAGAGATAATCCTTGACAAACTAACCAGTGACCAAATTTCATTCTGAAAACTTATTGACATGATAAAATTTGACCTTGAGAACCCTAAAAAAAATTGGTAAATTCATATTTGATCATTGGTGATAGGTAGAAATGACTGAACGAAATCCAAAAGTGCAAATAGACAATTACTTCTTGCATTCACTAAAAG
Organism: Pinus taeda; assembly: GCA_000404065.3. NCBI lineage: Eukaryota > Viridiplantae > Streptophyta > Pinopsida > Pinales > Pinaceae > Pinus > Pinus taeda. Next base: position 3,849 of record APFE030613783.1, read on the forward strand.
GTCCCGAGTTCTCAAAACCATATACACCAGAATGAGTCTAATGCTAAAAGTGATTTACAATGTCTCATGAGGGTATATTTATAGAAAAGATGGTAACTTTTGGTCTACCCATGACTCTTGTACTTTCTCATGGCCTTTCAAATTCGTACTTGATTCTAATCTATGTTATCTTGCTATGCACAACAAAACAACTTGTTCCTACCCTAACAACTTTAAGTAATAGACAATTATGGGACATCTATATGCATTGGATGTGCTATGGTAACTCGTACAATATTAAAAGTCATTTGAATATTGCAGGGTGTATAGGCAAGTACACTTCGCATATGGAGGTACAAGAGGAGAATTCTACAACATTGGCTGGAGTAAAAAATTGACATTATATCACAAGCTTACCATTCTAGCTAAGAGATTAACTTATACCTCCTTCTCCTCAGTTGAGGGTAGTGACTAGTCAATACAGATCCATGAAAATTCTACCCAATAGTTGTTATGACTCATTGGCTTTTTTGCTTACAACAATATAGTCTTTTTTTCTTAGCATGTTGATATATGCCAAAGTCTGACAAAACCAACCTATCATTGATTTTTTGCTTACAATAATATAGTCTTTTTTTCTTAGCATGTTGATATATGTCAAAGTCTGACAAAACCAACCTATTTTTTAAGTTTCCATTTACCAGATGCTCTAATTAAATGAGGTCTTAGCAACCTCAAGACTTTCAACTTATATTACTAGTTTAGGTCTGATTTCCCTTTTGGCCAACCAATAACAATTTTCCTTTTTAATTTATGTAACCCTCATTTTAAATAATACAATGTGCCTAACTAAAAAAACCAATTCTCTCTATGTAATATTAAAAATAATATTATCATAACATTACAATTTCAATAATGATGAGTTAAGATTAACATATCTCACATCTATATAAAAAATGAATTTGAAAAATAAATACAATCGTATTTTTAAGTTGAAATTAACCATTAAACTACAATGTTTTCTAATAAGTACAAATACAATTATAAACCATATATATATATATATATATTATATATATATATTATATTATTATATATTAATATATATTATATATATAGGAAATATAAGGGTAGGTCAATTATACGCATTTTCCTAGACAATACATTCCATAGTAAGAATGTGATTTTTGTTGCATTCAATATTTTTTATGAAATGTATAAATGGACTTTAACACATCAAAACCGCTTCGCAATTCTACATCTTTAAAAACAACTTTAAACTTCCAAGTTTTTTTAAAAAAACGTACCAAATGTTGTTTAAAATTAACAGGAAAAATGGTTTGTGAAAAAGGCTATTATATAACCATAATTATATTATGATATAATATACTAATATTATTACTAATATATATATATATATATATATATATATATAAAGTAGTATTATTATAAAATTAATTAGTTATAATCTATTTTTTATTTTGCTTAGTATATTATTAAGTAAGTACTTATATTTATTAAATTAATTAAGTTATAATCTATTTGTTTTATGTTTGCAGGGTTTTTGACATATTTTATGGTCTAATTTGTCTAGAGATTCCTTAGAATCACAAGTTTTAGTTGTAAGCCCTCCACAATCCAAGCGCTCTAAGGCATTTTCACTTGTTGAATCCATAAATGCATTAAAAAAACCCATTTTAAATAATAAAACTTATTTGACCCAAAACAATTTTCCATATTCCAACCAAAACTTCAAAACATAGTATATATATGTATATAAATAAATATATAATGACGGGTATTTTAGATTAATACAACATATTTTTGGAGCCTGTGTTTTTGTAAACTCTCCAACCAATCCAATCATCTAACATTGATGGAAGGATGTCTAACAAGAAGATAAATAATGAAGATGATTCCAAAAAAATCAAAGTAAAATTAAAAATAACTTGAATTAGTAAAAACTAATTACTTAATAAAAAAAATAATTTATTTAAACATAAAAAAAAAACAATAAAATAGAAATAGAATTTTTAAATAAAATTTTATTATTAACTAAATTATTTATATAAATTATTATTATAATCTTATTAAATTACATAATAGCCAAAATATGGTTTTAATTTTATAATCTATATAAGTTTAAGAATAGACATATAAATAAGGATCCCTTATATCAATCAAAGCCCATGTGGACCCTAAAGACATCATAGATGTTTACTTAATCTCCTCTATTGTAGAATGCCCTACATTGGAGAGATTGGTCTCTCTATCAAGCAGATAATTCAAGAGAAGGTAGTAGACATCAAGCATAGCATATCTCACTCCTCTTCCTTAGCCGAGAATGGTGCTAAAAAAACTAAACACCACATATGTTTTGAGAAGTCCTACGTCATTTCCAAGAATGATCACTTCCATCATAGAAAGTTCAGCGTGATTATAGAAATTGAGAAGCATGTTAGTAATCTGAAGGGACGAGGAGTGGAAGAGATTTGATTCCTACCCTTTCTTCCTAATTTCTAATTTTCTCCCTGGTTTGATCCTCATTTATTTTTTATTTGTCTAGCTTCATTATATATTCATACTTTTATATCTAATTGTTAATACAACTATTTAATTAATATTGACTTATATATATCAGTAATTATATATTTTTATCTAATACATTTTTTATTATCTATTTAGCTAAGACCGAGCTTCTAAATTTAGTCAGAACCCCCACCTACGTCTGAAGTGCTGGTGGCATCAGGATGCTTAGTCTTGGCTCAACCTTTGGGGGATTAAGGAGGAGATCATCATGGGAAACAAGGACAATATCAAATATATTATTACCTCCAATTTTAAGGACAAGATGTGGGATGCTAAGGAGCTGGAGGGTAAAAGGAAGCTAAGGTACTATAAAGAGGTGATCAAACCCACCCTCGATAACCAGATTTATCTCTCTATGTTGACTAGAACTAAGAAGAAAATGAGCATCACTAGGATTAGAACTAACTCTCATGAGCTTTGGAGTGAGACCGGGCAGTAGTCTACTCTCAAGACTCCCCCGGATGGTAGAATTTGTCAGATTTGTGATACTAAGAAGGTGGAAGATGAAAATCACTTCCTTTAGGCTCCCTAGCTCTTGCCCACAGCTACTCTCAATTCCCTATCATCGGCCACACCTCCAGTGTTCTTGACTTATTAAGCCAACCCAATTATAGCGATCTTGGAATGCTTATTTCCCTACCCTTTGATCACAGAAACATGATTTTGAAGAATGTCAATTAGAATCTCTTTTCTTGAGATCCTATAGACTACATTAACCTTAAAAGACATTAATTATCATCATTATTAAACCTAATTTATTACAATATTGATATATATTATTCACACCTTGATTCAATTATATTTTTGTATAACCTTATATTTAACCCTAGATTCTTTATTATACAAATAATTTGTTAAACATGATAGTTTGGTTCTAATGATTTATATTATATATTTTCATATTTTCATAATGATTTATTTTTATTCTTAGTTTTTAATTTTATTTTATATGCTTATTTTATTTTTATATTTATTTAACATTTGTATAGTTATATTAATTAATTGTTTGACTATTTTTCTTTTTCTAATAAATATTGTGCATATTATTAATTAATTTAGTGCATATAATTTAATTTTTTTATTATTAATTCATAATATCTTAAAAAAAAAATTAACCTCATTTAATTCAAATATAGGGATATAATTCCCTCTCCATATGGCCTTATTTATATACTTATTCTTCAAGCTTATTTATATACTTATTATACATTAAAATATATTTTTCGTTAGTGTAATTTAATAAGTATTTCTAATTATTTATATAAAAATATAAAAGAATTTATATAACAAATATTTATATTAAAAAAAATATTTATATTTTATGGTTTGGTTTTTATATGTTTAAATAAATTATTATTTTATTAAGTAATTAGTTTTTTTATTGATTAAATTTTTCACTTTTTAATGTTTTATTTTGATTTTTCTATTAGATTTTTTAGAGCAATTTTATTATTTATTCTTTTTATTAGATAGGTCCTTTATCTATGTCCTCATCATGAATAATGGAAGGTCCGAAATGTCAACCATAAAAATATTATTTTGGTTAATGCGAAGGAGCCCATTTTTCAATCATCATGAATCATAAAACGTTACTTCAGAAATATTAGCCCTGCAAAGAAGGGAATTTGCTAACAAACTTTAACTTTGTAAATGCATATGTTTGCAGATTTCAAAGGACAGGTATAATTTACTGTTTCTAAAAAGGTCTAGAGATGTTTAAGTGGTTTCATTTTTTTTGAATTAATAACCCACTTAATAATTTTAAGAATTATCAAATATTTTTGAAACCTAATGTATTTTTGTTGCATTATGAAATTCACCGGAAGAGAATTGTATTTTCATCTTGCAAGTGTCTGTTTTGCATCTGTATGGATAAAAATACATCATTTTAAGAATTATCAAATATTTTTGAAAGCTAATATATCTTTATCTTTGTTGCATTATGAGAATTGTATTTTCATCCTCGTAAGTTATTTACGCTCCATCTTCATCTTGCAAGTGTCCATTTTGCGTCTCTATGGATAAAAATTAAAATATCTATTTTGAGAAGAAATCTCTAAAAAGAGGTAGACATCAAAGTTTATATTAAGCCTCAAGAGTTAGCTCAATTGGCCAAGTCACTGCCTTGTCAATCGGGAGGTCACAGGGTCAATTCCTGAGAACTCTTAGGGTCAGGGCAGTAAATAGGCCGAGGGGTGCGACCCCCTTCGGGTTGTGTGTCCACCCTAGCGTTCTCCGAACTTGGACCCCCTTCGGATTGTGTGTCCACCCTAGTGTTCTTCGAACCTGGACCCCCTTCGGGTTGTGTGTCCACCCTAGCGTTCCGAACCTGGACGTAGCAGACCCACTGAACTTGGACCCCCTTCGGGTTGTGTGTCCACCCTAGTGTTCTCCGAACCTGGACCCCCTTCGGGTTGTGTGTCCACCCTAGCATTCCGAACCTGGACGTAGCAGATCCACTGACCGTGAACTAAAAAAAAAAAAAAAAAAAAAAAAAAAAAAAAGAAAACAAAAAAAAATAAAATAAAATAATATTAATTAATTGTTGCGCTATTTTTTATTTTTTCTAAATACTATGCATATTATTAATTATTTAGTGAATATATTTAATTCTTTTATTATGGATTCATAACATCTTGAAAAAAAATAAAGCCCCATTTTAATTCAAATATGGGGATATAATTCTCATCTCCATATAGCCTTATTTATATGCGTATTCTTCACCTTATTTATATATATTAATATACAATTAAAACAAATTTTTAGTTATATTGTAATTTAATAAGTATTTTAAATATTTAATATAAAAAATTTAAAAAATTATTTATATAACTATAAATTTATAAGAAAATTTATTTTATATTTTTTATTGTTTAGGTTTTTATAGGTTTTAAATAAATTATATTTTGGTTAAATAATTATTATTTTTAATTAATTGAAGTTCACTTTTTAATGTTTTATTTTGATTTTTCTATTGCAATTTTTTTACAGCAACTCCATTATTTATTATTTTTATTAGATTAAGTCTTTTATATATGTTTTGATGATAAACAGTGGAGGGTTTGAAATGCCAACTTCAAAAATATGATTCTAATTAATGCAAAAGAGATAATTGTTTAACTATTATGAATCATATAACCTTATTTTAGAAATATTAGTCCTACAAAAAAGGGAATTTGCTGAGAAAGTTTGACTTTGTGAATGCATATGTTTGCAGATTTCAAAGAGGGGGTATGATCTATTGTTTCTAAAAAGGTGTAGAGATGCTAAAGTGGTTCCATTTTTTGCTTGAATTAATCACTCACTTAATAATTTTAAGAATTATCAGATAATTTTGAAAGCTAATTTATCTTTGCTGCATTTTAAAATTCATTGGTTAAGAAGAGAATTGGACTTTTATTCAGGTAAGTTATTTACTCTCTATCTTCATCTTGCAAGTGTCCTTTTTGCACCTCTATGGATAAAAATTGATGCATGCATAGCCTTAAAATCTCTACGTATAGAATAAATCTCTAAAAAGAGGTAGACAACAAAGTTTATCAAGCTGTAGAGTGAGCATTATCCTCATTCTTTTCAGTCTTCTTTGCATTCAACCTCCACGAGCAGGCTTAGAAATGAGAAGGTATTAGCCCTTAGTTCATGGGTCTCCTCTTTTCAAAGCTCTACTGGCTCTTTAGCTCAATCACCTCCGTCGAGGTCCTTAATTGAAGTCTCGTCCGTTGCTTTGGATTTTTCGAATTCTATCTCTAATTCTAGGTTTTAGATATTGGTATCAATACTTCTAACCTAAGAGACATTAGAAATATTCCTCTTATTGTCTCCCCCCTTTCATATATCCCTCCCCCTTTAGTCTTGTATCATTCTCGTCGACCTAGTGTTGATTCAATTATGGATTCACCCCCGTCTGAACTGAGCTTAAACCATCAGCACTCAAGTGGTTCTATTGACGGGTTGCAATGTACCACCAACAACTAAGGGATATCCCTAGTACAGAATCCCAATCAAACTCTACACTGTTTGATCTAGGATTACCATCCAGTATGTAGGACTGGTTGCCATTTCATTGGTTGGCGTTTTCCTTGGACTAAAGGAGAGTATCAATAAAGGAGGAAGAAACTGACTTCAATAAATGTAAGTCAATAATTGATGAACATCTAATAGAACAGATACCATGAATAGCAACAACATATTTACAAAGAATAAACCTCAAGAATAGTAATGCTAGCAAGACCTTGAATGAGATTCACACACATATAAAAGGTATATTACTAATCATGAATAAGTTCACGATCAATAACCACATAAACCATAAGTAAGACACAGTCTATGATGATATAGCGCCAACATCAACAAGATAATTTACCAACATAATCATATTGAATGCATAACATATACCATCCATTTGTTGCAAGATAAGTCTCGCAATGCAGGAAGACACATGAAGAAGACAACACTCCAAAGCTCAGAGGAACTTCCAATTCATTAAGATGATGATATCCATGGCACCATCATATAAGATCACCATCAAATCCAAAAGTGGAAATAGACAATTACTCATTGCATTCACTAGAAGATCCTAAGTTCTCAAAGCCATATACACCAGAATGGGTCCAAAGCTAAAAGTGCTTTACAATGTGTCGTAGGGGTATATTTATAGAAAAGAGGGTGACTCTTGGTCTAATCGTGACTATTGAACTTCCTCATGACCTTTGAAATTCCTACTTAATTCTACTCTATGCTATCTTTCTATCCACAACAAAACAAATGGTTCCTACCCTAACAAATTAGTAATAGACAATTATGGGACATCTATATGCAACTGCTAAACAAGCTAGGTGCGCCAAAGTTTGTACTCGGTAGCTATCTCGGATGCCTTTTGTTTTTTTCTTCGTGTCTATGGAAGCACTCAAGGGCATCCGTTATGAGAGTGTTTTTCTTGACCTTGAGTTGGTTTGATAGAGTTACCAGCTTGGTATACATTCTCACTAGTTCTATCACATACTGCGTGATGTTTTATTTTGTGACTTGCAAGTCCTCCGTGCTGGAAGACTATATGTAAGGGTCGAGAAATGACTGAATCTCTTACAGGATTTCTTCTTGCTTCCTTACCTCTCCAACTACCCCCATAGAAGGAAATCCATGCACTTCAACCACAGATTCCAAACCACTTAGCAAATTTCTGTAAGAGGTGAGGACCTTGTCGAAATCCCTAGCTAGATTATTGCTTGATTAGATCTTAATGCAAATATGGAATTTGTTGTTCTGAGTGATTATCTAGTCCTTCTTGGGGAGGATTTTTGGTGCCTCTAGATAATTTTTCATCCACTCATGAATACTATTAATGGGCATGTTAGCTTGTTTCAACATGGCGGTATTTTCCTTCATGTTTGTCTGTATGGCCAAGACAGGAGACACAATGTGGTGCAACTTCAACATCTCTTAATATACTACAACCATAGTTTCTTTCAGAGTTTGAAATTCCTCTTTGATTGAGGCATGTAGTTTCTTCATGCTTGAGTGAGCAAGGCACAAGCCTTTATTTTATTTCTTGAGCCTTTCTTGTCTTCTTTTGCCTTGGAAGCTCTTTGTTTAGATGCGTAGAGATTTCCCTAGATATCTATGATTTTCTTGCTCATTCTCCCTACATTCAACTTAGTTGCAACTAAAAAGGAATTTTTGGCCGAAGCAATCATGTTTGGATTTACTGTGGTGTCCAGGACAATATTTTTCTCTATGGTCACAGACAGAGGTTCTACAGGGTTCCTTGCATAATACTTCCTTTTTTCCTACATAATATTTGAATGACTTGGTCAAAAGTAAGTCTTTTGAGATCCATTACATCTTCTTCTGCCTATCAGGAATGCCCAATTCCTTAAGGGGTAATTTTCCTCCAGTAATGGGGGTGGACGAAGGAACATCTAATGAAGGAATTTCAGCCTGCGCATCAAACTCTTTGTGTTGATGCTGTTGTAGGATATCTTGCTTGTTTTTATCATTGATCTCTTCTTTCCTCTTCCTTATCTCTTCTTCTTCCTATTTCGTTTTTTCCTCTTCATCTTTCCTTTTATGTTCCTCTTCTATCATTTTCTTCTCTTGCTCTTCTTGTTCCTGACTCTTCTTGATTTCTTCCTCTTTCTTTTGTGTCTTTTTAGCCCTACTGTGCAATACTGATTTTCCAAGGTCAGAAAGGATCATGGTCTGATTGGCTACGTTCAAAGGGAAGCTCACATCGGTCATTTTTCCCTTTGTCCTCCACCCTGTTCATCTCTAAACCCTTTCCATTCCCTAACTAAACCCTCTGAAATCCTACAAAGTCCCTTTTAGCCCCAGTTCTAAGCGCAAAGCCCAAACCTGCCATAAAACCTCACCCATATGACCTCGTGCACTCATAAACCCCTCGTTGAATCCCTGCCATTGATTAGTCCCCACCAATCCAACGACCCTCATCACGCTCGATAAAGTGACCCACTCGATCATTTCCCACCATCAAATCATCTCCGCTAAGATCTAACGGTTTTCGCTCTCATCGCGCCAACAATATGATCGAACGTTAGTGTGCGATGAGAGCGGTTTTTCTCTCTCATCCACCGCTACGTGTCGATTGTTGAATGGAATTGGCTGACCTCAGGCTTTTACCACTTAGGGCCTGAAAGCAATGCGATGAATACCTTTACCACCCGGAAAAACTGCTCTCGCCCATTAAACTCTCGCGCAACTCCATTTCCCGATGACTGTCTGATCTGTCCGCTGCAGATCTGACGGCCCCAACTCAACCTTCTCTCACCTCAATCGGTAACCTCTGTTGATCCATCGCCACCATTCGTTTCCTCAATCTGGTGATATTCTTCCCGCTCATCCCGTCTGTTCATTCGCCCATGCATTCCATGTCCCTTGACCATTCTGTTTGCCAGCATTAGTCACAGTCAGACTCCCAACCACCATATTAAATAGAAAGCATGGTCAAGGGAGAAAAGGACAAGAATGACCCTGTAACTGAATTTATCAGTTATAGAACTCCATAGGTATGAGCACTCCAACAGCCGAAAAGGATAGCACAACACCTGAACAGATCAGAGTCTTCCACTGAAGCAAGAAAATTCGTTTAGAGACTCCATCAGGCAGTTAAATGTGGTTGGTGGTCAATTATGACCCCTCCATACCTAAATGGCCGAGTGCCCTTGTCATGAAAATCTATAAATACCAGAAACAAGATGTAATCAAGGTTGGCATTTGATGTAAGGTTCAACTTCTGGAGACTGTAGATATTTTTGTCACTTGCAACGTCTTGTCTTCATTTTCAGCTAATACAAGCTTCTTTTGTTGTTAACTCCTCACTTTCCATTTTCCTCTGTTCTAAAGCTTGTGCCTAATATGTTGTGTTCTTGATCTTTTGGGGTTTAGCACCAGATAACTATCATCTTATCTTTGTGTTAGATTGTTGAATGCATCATTGAATAAGTTACTCAGGTTTCTTTCTATCTGATGCAAGAGAGCTGTCATCCTATCTGTGCATTAGTAGAATAGATTTAATGTTTCTTTACTAGTTGCAACCGGCCATCACATGGTCTTGTGCATATGCTGGTGTGGTTAGTATTCTCCATATTCACCTAATCTCTAAAACTATGAGCATTGGTGGTCTAAAGCCTTGTAGTCTGAGGGTGTTCACACATGTTTGGAGTGAAACAAAGTAGAAGTGGTTATCTGGCTTAAACCAAACCATAATTCCTTCCATTAAGCCTGCAACAATAGTTGAATTTATATGTTACCGGGCATCTGCGAGCTACAACCTAGGAGAGTTTCTTGGAATCCTAACATAATTGGCACTGTTGCTAGGGAGAGGAGATTGAATCTCAGCTTCCATGGGAGAATGACACAGTTCCAGCTTTGATGATTGACAAAGTTTGGACACATTTTTGGTTGTAATCATCTACTTGGCGACTCTACTGGAGGACAAACCTCTTGGCGACTCCACATTACAGTTCTAGCTCAGTTTGTGAGGCATACTCGGAGAAATCCTTAGAAATCACCAACTGACCCAGTGCCTAACCTTGAGAAGATTGTCAAGCAAAGGAAGATATCATGAAGAGGAGCATTAGGATCAGGTAAGCCTAAAAAATCTTATGTATCTATGCAAGAAAGGCTTGTAACTGAGCATGCGCATGTTGAAAATATAGAGCCTAGCACTGCCAGTGAAGAAATCCTCTCAGAGATTCATAAAGCTCCTTGTTCAATAAGTTCCCTTTGGATCTCAGTCCAAAGAAAACCTCCACTACAGTCCGTCAGTTTCCTTCAGCCCTGTCATTCGTTTCTTAGCTCCCTACCTTCTAAACTACTAATACCCTTCCATCTGTTGTGTGTGGAGCATGATTGTTCAGAGGTCTTTGTTTCAGCCAGATGTATACCCCAGGAAGTTTTGTACACCCCTCCACGTGGGGGGGCCGATCCCCCCCGGCTGGTGGTTCCAGGGGCCAGCCCCCGAAGCTAAAACAGATGTAAATTTGCCTTGTAAAAGTATAGTAATTTCTAGTCAATCTGAGCCATTCATTAGGCAGATGATCTGACGGTAGAACTTATGTTTAGTTTAGGGTTTTTTGCCCTAGAAGGCAACCCCTCTCTTTGTATGAGGGCATTGTATTTTGAGGCGGATATAGATGTGTATTCTGTGTGAGCGGGAAATAGAGAGGTGAGACTGTGAGAGAAAACAGAGGATATTACAGCGGCTTTGCTGTAGGTTGTGTCTCTTCATTTTGCTGGATAATAGAAAGGAAGGACTGGCTGTTCGAGGTGGACGTAGCCCAAACTGGGTGAACCACGTATATCTGTGTCTCTCTTGTTTTGTGCGTTTTCTGTGTTTATATTTCTGCAATATTTTATGTGTTCCATTGCTCCGTAATATATAATTTTCTAACAACTGGTATCAGAGCCGAAGGTCTATTTGGCTGATAAACTCGCAGGAAAGAAGGGTTCCTAGTTCGAGTGGGAGAAATGGCGGAAAATGGTAAGTTTAGGGTAGAGAAATTTAACGGCCAAAACTTCTCGCTGTGGAAGATGCAGATGGAAGATTATCTGTATCAGAAAGATCTATACCTACCATTAGGTGGAAAAACAAAGTAGCCGAAGGATATGGATGATGAAGAATGGAACCTTCTCGATAGAAAGGCACTCGAAACAATACGGCTGTGCCTTGCAGCGTCGGTCGCCTTCAACATTTCGAAGGAAACAACGACAGAGGGTTTGATTAAGGCGTTGGAGAAACTATATAAAAACCCTCGGCCTCAAACAAGGTATTTCTTATGAAACGGTTATTTAATATGAAGATGTCGGAAGGTGGATCTGTTGCAGATCATTTAAATGATTTTAATACTGTTACAAGTCAGTTATGTTCTGTGGGGGTGGGGTAAACTTTGATGATTAAGTTAGAGCTCTGTTATTCTTGTGCTCATTACCAGAAAGTTGGAATGGTTTGGTAATGGCCATTAGTAACTCCGTTTCTGGATCTAGTACTTTAAAGTTTGATGATGTTGTCGGTGCTATCCTTAGCGAGGAAATGTGATGGAAAAGCTCCGGTGAGACATCGGAAAATGCTTTGAGTGCAGAGTCTAGAGGAAGAAAAATGGAAAGAGGAAAGAGCTCAGGATATCGCAGTAAATCAAGGAAAGGCAGATCCAAGTCCAGATCGGGGATAGTGTGCTGGAAATGCAGAAAGAAAGGACACCTAAAGAAGACTGTAGATCTCGGAAGGGAAAAGAAGGAGATTCACAGCAAGAAAACAATCATGAAGCAAATGTGACAGGTGAGGTGTTACAAGATGCTTTGATTCTTTCTTTCGAAAATATTACTGATTACTG
>APFE030613792.1:0-21255 GCA_000404065.3 Pinus taeda
AAAAAAAAAACTCTTTTAGGTAGTCAACTTCCAAGAGGCTGATCGAGCAGTTGAAAACATATTTGGAAGAAATGAAAGAGGTTTCTATTCATAACATAATGAAATAAAAAAACTCTTTAAGTTTCTTCAAATTCATTATGATATGGGAGAAATGGATGACCCAACTTGTGCTACGAAACTGTTGTAGGTGCAGTTTTTCACAAATTAGAATTTTCCAATTTACACTTGATATTCAAAGACATTTTTTGGTCATAGGCAAATGTGTTTTGGAATTATGAAGGAGGTTTGTCTTCATAAACTCTCCATCTACAATAACCTACCTCACTTTCTTAATAAGTGTTATCAGTTGGGAGATACTATGATTTCTTTGAAACCCTAATTTTAGAGAACAACTTTTTCCTATTTTACACATGTTTTTCAAGGACAGATTCTGGACAGCTGGAGAAGTGTTTTAAAAAACCAAGAGAGGTTTTTGTTCTAGACATCATGGACTATCAAAAAATCATTCAGTTTCGTAAAATATGTCATGTATGAGAAGATAAAGACTCTGTCCCACGTGCTAATATTCAAAGATCTTAAACCTAAAAGCAGGGAAATATGTTCCGTGATTTCTAGGGTTTATCATTAGTAGTAAGGTGACAATGTGGGAGGCTTCATCAAATTTGACCTCATGAGGTTGCAGCTGGCAAAGAATGCATTCAATGTTTAGTTAAGGTGGTTTAGTCATAACAAGGAGTTGTACTCCTAATTGTATAAGGACTCTATGACTATTAGTTAGCTATCAAAAGCATTTAAAGGTTTGTTTTATGGTTAGAATAGGTGTCACTCATAGAAAATTCAAATTGTCTTGATGAGGGATGATGGAATCCTTATTACAAAAGCTATATATGAAGCAAGAGAGGAAATGAGAGAGGGTTGGAAAATGAGATAGAAAAAGACTACTTTGTAAATGTTGTGCATGGACTGATATATACAAAAGCAATTTGACTTTTCTGAAGTTGAGATTCTTTGTGTACTTCAGTGAGCTTTATATTTTATCTTTGATATGTTTTACTTCCATAGTCTTAATCCTTATTAATCTGACTTCCTTTAAGTGTTAAACTATGGTGAATTGAGTTCTTGGGTCCTATCTTTGGATGTTTCTCTTCAATATTTTAATATTTATTACTCAGAATTCATGGTTACTCATGCTCTGACGTCCTTTGAGTATTAAAATTTTATGAATCACTTTAAATACTTTCCTTTCGAATACCTTGATGTGTAATTACTCAAAATTCATACCCACATGCTTTTACTCCTATGAACTTCAAGCTATTGAAACTTTCCTGAATGTGTTACTATTTCACTGAAGTATATACAAGCCTTTATAAGAAGAGCTATTTGTTATCTTTATCTCTATCACTCACTCCATAGCCCAATGGTAGCATGTCTCCATCTTTCAACCTATAAAGATATAAAATCGCAAACCATAGAGTTAGGCATCTATCTATATCTTTAATTAATATCATTAGCCCTTTGAGAGAGCCCTCTCAGGATGAGGAGGCTAAGCCTTAGCTAAAATATTGGTTTGAAATAATTACACTGAGGTAGTCTGATCAACAGCCTATCAAGGTCCTATTTTGGTGATAACATTTCCATCGAGGTGTGTTCGGATATTTTGATTATATAATCAACATCATTATAGTTGAAGACTGTGGAGTTTTGTGCTAGAATACAAGAACATATGCATTAGAAGTTTGATAATGGTTAGGGTTGTGGTGAACAAGTAGCTAACGTGATGATATCTCCTTGAGAACTTTGAATAATTAAGAAGCACACATGGATTGATTGATATTTCTGATTTGGTTGAGAGGGAGAGATGAGTAACATACAACTTCCTATATGATGGTACTATGGAGGACATCTTGGCCTGGTTAGCAATGAGATCTCAGCTTTCGTTTGGTCTTGATGATGTTTAGATCCCAATGAGGGCAGTTATATTGATCTTTTCGATCTCTAGTTGTGTTTACCTTATTGAGATACTTAGATCCCTATAAGGGTTGGTGTAAGTTCATGAAGGCCTCGACGATATTTATATTGATACCAGGGTTGTAGCATAATGGTACTAGTAGTGGCAGTTGTCTTGATGACACCTTATTCCTTGTTGGGAGGATACCCTGGAAATAAGGGTATCCCTAGAATTTTGTATGTTGTTTATCTTCTTATAGCATTTCAAATTGAGGTCAACCATATCCCGGTTGAACAATTATTATGAATACCTCCCTAGTTAAGAGGGAGGGTTGAGAAATATAACTAGTATTAGTCTCCATAATTGTATTTGAGTCATGATGTAATGTATTTATGAAAATAAAGAAAATAAAAATTATTTATAAGCATGGGGTTCATGCTTTATTTATTTTTATTCTAGGTCAAATCACCCATTGAGTTTTTCCAGGGTTTATTTCATGAGTTATAGTCCTTTTAACCATGTAATAGACCCTTCTTTTGCTTTGTATATCAAGAAATGAATTTGTAATTGAGTAAAATATCTATATATGCCTCCTCCACCAAGTCAGAGTCAAGAAACTGTCAAGTTAACAAGATGAACATATTTGACCACCTTAAAGAGACCATATATAACCATGTGTTAGACCCATTAGAAAATTATTAATCCAATGACTTGATCTGCAATTTGAGGTGTGAGAAAGGAGTCAAGAAGGAGGTTCAAAGCGTAATGAAAGAAGAGTCAGAGGTAGAGAAGAAGCCAGAGACTTGTATCTAGCAATAAGAAGCTAAAATTATCTATTCTTTTTCCACATGTGTGAAGATAAAGCAAAGGGATACTCAAAAACAGACTGGCTATGGTTAATAGAGAGGTACTACAAAAAGATATCTGCTTGGGAATATAGGAGCCTATCATTGGCAGGAAGGACTATCCTATCACAGGCTGTATTAAGTCAACTTGTTGTATATTGGGCACATTTATTCTTTCTCCCTTCGAGTATCATCGAGAAAATGAATAAGATTACTGCAAACTTCATTTGGGGTGGCAAATCAGAGTAGAGAAAATATCATCTTGCTAAAATGGAAAGGATCTCTTAGCTGATGAATTGAGATTGATGGGGGCTGTTGGACTTGAGAAATTTCGGGAAGACGATCCTATGTAAATCATTATGGAGGGTGATCTATGGAGAGGACCCGTGGAGTAGCACAATTAAAAAGAAATACATGGGTGGCAAAGATATGGCTCATTGGTACAGATTAGGGAGGATCTGAGAAAAGTATGGGTCAACTATCTGGCTCAGCTTTCGGAAGATTAAACACTATTTTCTGAAGAACTTGATATGGAGCTTCCAAACAGGAAGTAGGATTATCATTGGTCTTTACCCTTTCATAAGCGGGCATGAGAAAATTTCTATTCCTGAAAAACTCTTAAGCTTCTTCCAGAGGAAGGGTTTCTTCACCTGGGATAAACTCATAGCAACATGGCAGGGTCCTGCTCCCCCATGGAAAGAGGCTGACAAAATGGGGATGTGTGACTCTTTAGCAAGATAATGGAATATAATCAGAATCGATTTGAGAAGCATTGGCTTACATCGTTCTTTGCGTGAAGATGTACTAGTCTGGAAAGTGCCAAATGTGAGGTCCCAGATTTGCGTAAAATATATTTACATTAACTTGATTGGTTTAAAAATAGCTCATGATAGACCCTCTTTTCCTTCATTTTTCTGGAAAAGCGGATGTCCTCCCAGACTAACATTCTTCGCTTGGCTAGTTTTCCACAATAAAAACTTATCATGGGAAAATCTGGAAAAAAATAAATTGGCATGGGTCGGGCTTTTGTCTAATGTGTGAAGCAGCAGAGGAAAGCAACTACCATATGTTTTTCTAGTGGCAAAAAACATGAATACTGTGGTATGAATTGGCAGTCTTATTAGGATTCCCTATTGTGTCTCATGCTTCCACGCAAGAAGCTTTCATCTGGTGGAGTGGGTAGTGTGAATCTTGGAGACCAATTATTATCATTGTCCTTTCATGTGCTTGGAAGTGGAGAAACAATATTATCTTTAAAGCCAGGAAAGAGCCTTTTATGACTACCTTTCAAAATGTTGTATCCATCTATGAATCCCTTCCGGCTAAGAATCAAAAAAGAAAAAATGACAATTGGAACAGGCAAGGAGATGGTATCTTGGGGGCTCCAAGGGTGTTCTTTGATGGTGCTGCTCAGCACAATTCCTGTGGCTGTGGGGTTCATATTATTATGGACAAGAACCTTCATTATCTCATCTCTTGGAATGCAGGAAAGGGCTCTAACTGCATGGCAGAGGCGATGGCTCTAGCAGCTCTTCTTACCTTCTGCATTTTCTTTCATATTCATTTTGTGTTAATCTATGGGGATTCTAAAGTTATGGTTGATCATGTTATGGGAAAATGTCGTATCAGCTACCCTCACCTTACGGGCTGGATGGACAGAATTATGTATCTGTGGAGTAAAATGAAAGGATGTTCCATTCAACACACATATAGGTCCAACAATCAACAAGCCGAATGCTTATCTATGGAAGGGCTTTTATCTCAAACAGGTAACTGGTCTCTGAAGGTAATATCTGATGGGGAATCCTTCCCCATCCAAGATTTCTCATTCCTTGGGTTCTAACCTATGAAAATCTCCAAGTATGGTCTATTTTTTTTATCATTTCGATATATATCCCTGAATAGGTATGATGTATATATCGGCAATCAGTTTTATATTCCAGGAATTGTATGTGATGTACAAAGAAGTCTTGCATTTGGTATATTGTGGGTCAGTCCCGTGGATTTTTCCCAGGATGCATATAGTTCCAGTTTTGTCCTGTACTAGCTTCTGAGAAAATTTTGCTTTTAAAAGCTTTTGATGTACTATCTGTCTTCTTTATAGTGCCTCAATATAATACAATTATGATTTTTCGATCTGAAAGGAGGTAATTTGTAGAGATGAGATTTTAGATGCTGCAAAGAAGACCAAAACTTTATTTGACTTAGATCTAGGAAGAATGTATTTTTTTTAGAAGATTTTTCGATGTGAATCACACTCAGATGCATTTGTCGACACATTTCGAACCAACGAGTGTGACTCATCATTAGGACAAACTGTCTTGACGATGAACCACACTCATTGCTTCAAAATGTATCGACAAATGCATCCGAATGTGATTTATGCCAAAAAATCTTCTCAAAAGTATTATTTATATTGACTCATGTGAATTTGACTAAAGTTTGGCTTGTCTACATGGTAGGCTAACTTGGTGGATTGGAGGAAGTCTATGTCTTGGTCAAAAGGTCTAGGTTGTCTCATTCGATTTTATTCTAAAGAAGAGAAGATGAAGTTTTGGGTTTTCCCCTAGGAGAGGGGTTTTTCCCTCGCTAAGTGCCTACATCTTATGTTCTTTTGTTTTGTTTATGATCTTCATTGTTTGAAATTTTTCTTGATGATAGAAAGATATAATAACTGCAAAGAATAATTAATAAGGAACATCAAAATAAAGTGTCAAGATAGAGAAGTCAAATTAAATAAACTCTAAATATGATGCCAGAAGTATTTCTCAACATACAACACATAGATGAAGAAATAACTCTTTTCTAAGTAAATGATCAACCATCTTGAGACTGAAATTTTTGTGCTTATTTCTTAAATTTAGCATTTAAAGTTGCCTAAACCTTTGAATTATGGGCATTTCCATAAAAAAGGTATGTAACTGTATAATACCCTTCTAAGAAATTTACTTTCTAAATCATGGGCTTTCCTTTAGTGAGAACTAAAGGGGATCACAAAATGAAAAATACATTAGAATATCACCTAACATGCAAGGAATCCCTTGTTCAAAAAATTGTTGATTTATAGTTTCATAGGATTCATAAATTCTCTAAGCTAGAAAAGCGCCATTAATGTGAAAATTTACACGTATATTAATTGCAATGTTTAAAAGTTGAGTTTTGACTAACCTTAAGAGTGCTCCATACAAAACATAATTGCATACTTCAAATTTGTATTCCCTTGTAATAGTTTAATAACACCCTTGAAATAGAGGGCCCAAGCCTAATGAACTTATCCAATCAACCTCATAGTTCACTGCTCCTTTGTATTGCAACAAATATCCCAATTAATGTGATGGATATAACATTCCTCATGTTACCCTGCTATTTCATAATGACAATTGTGACTACAATACGAACATAAGGGGAACCAAGACTATATGAACCTGTGATTACACACCTGATAATTTTTATTTAAAATTAATTAATTAGTTAAAACAATTAGGCAAGGGACAACCTTACAAATCCTTGGCCTAAGGGAAGCTCGCTTGCTTACCTATTTTTCTTGAAGCCACTTGCTTTCATGTATATATTGAAAACCCATGACCCATAACCAAACGAATTAAATGTCAAGGTTTATTGCATACTCAAGGAGTCATTTTTCTAATAGGTTTAATAAGATGGGATTGGGGTTGCACTAAATTTGGCAGATTTCACTGACAATCTAGATTACATTAGATGGGGTAGTTGAAGGGAAGGTGGTGCCCACTCCTTTTTCCATTCTCATATATTGAGGAGATAGTCTCATATGGCTCTTCAAGAAGATGCATAGAAAAATAAAGATGATGCACTATGTTAGTAGTGTGAAGCAAAGTGGTGGAATTTCTACATGTGTGTGCAACACAAATCAATATGGGGTTTGTTTGATAATTAGATGCTTGGAACAAAACTTAGGTCCCTACATTTATTGTTTAAGTCTTTGATGGATTTGGTTTTACCTTATCACTTTCATTTCTTAGGCTTTGTGACCTTCCGTCTAAACCCTTTGACCTTGGCTATCAACTTCCAATATTATTTTTTCATTGTATAATGTTTTTTTTTCCAGTGTGTAGTTGAAGGATTGAAAATTCATCCACTACATGCTTTCCTTGATTATTAAAGTGCTCAGTGCTTGTGCCTTGGATGTTACACCACTAAGTGCTTTATTTACATATGAAACCACATTTTTTCTCAGGAACAAATAAATACACCAAAGGGTGTTTTCCATTTGGTTGTTAAACCACACTCACATTGGGTTAAATTCTCAGAAACTCAGAAACACACCTAGTACTATAATTTGCATAAATCCTCACGCTTTGAAGCTCAGAGATTAAATGGGTCAATGAGTTGTTTACTATCTGAGATTATTTGATGAGCCACTTGGATATTGGGATTCATGTTCAAAGTGTTTGACCAATCCATTAGTATGAATTTGTCCTTGTATAACCATCCCCTCGGACTCTGGATCCAACTTGAGGGTGGTCAACTACAAAAATGATTTTACTATACTTGACCAATGATTGGGTGGAGAGTAAAAGTCCCTACTTCAGTTTTGATGAGCCTCGGTATCACAAGCAGAATGTTGCAACTCCTAAGGCTACCAAATTTAATTATAAATCTGGGATTCGTACAAAATTAAGAGGTATCGACACTATATGGGAACCATGCAATGTATCCTTCCTTTTCTATCATGACATAATGGAGTGCATGTACATAAGTCAAATCCTAAACTAATTGTAGAAAATGAAATGCTCAAAATGGAAACCTCAACCTATTGCAAGAAAGAAAATACAAGGAAAGAAAACTATTGTAATTGCAAAAAGTAAAGATCATGAACTAAAATTCAACCATTATATTTCAAAGACTTTAGATCCATTAACAAAGTTCATTGGATGCGGCAATCAATAAAGTCATCATTGTATTACCCATTTCATAAATCTGTCCATTAACCCAAATCGTTGAAATGTTTTTCATGCGTAAAGAGGAAATTCCTAAGTGGTATTTAGTCTTCCATAATCATATTATTTAGATCCTACGAGTCTTTATTCAACTGTAAGGGATAATAACCAAGCTTGTTGAGTGAATCTGGGCAAGTATATGCATATTGGAAGGCTACTACAGGAAACTATAGGAAGTTATAATTCATCAAATTACCAAGAAACTAAAATCATTGAATAGGATTTCTTTGGTCTCCATTCAGAGTGGAATCAATCAAAATTACCTTTGTTAACCCATGCTAAAAAATGGCAGAAAAATACTAGTCTAAAATCTAGAATTTCGAGAGCTAGTGAGCTAGTAAATCTATCAAATGCCTAACCTAATAAAGTTAAAATATAGAGGGGTAATTTTTGTTTTTAAACAAAATATTTTTTATATATAAATAAATTGGAACCAACTCAATTGAATCTCATTAGCATGCTCTAAAAATAGCAGAAATTTACTGTGATTTGCCACAAAGAAGTTCCAGAAATCTAGATTTGGGAATATGCAAACTAATCAAAGTACCTCAATTATTACTATCACCTTCCAAATATTTTCCAAGGATTAAAAGATGCTTGTGATCCTAAAAAATAACTTACGTCAACCATTTAACCCAATCCTACAACAAGAAATCATTAATACTAAATGCAGAAATGGAAAGAAGAACAAGAGATGCATGTGAATAAGCAATGAAAAGAAGAAAAGTAAATGCTACAAAAGGGATCTAAGGCTCCTAAGATGGAAAATCCCGAGGAAACCTAGAGGCCTATTTAGGAGACTAATATTTAGAAGCTGAACATGACACCAATCTTCATTATTTCCATTGATACAATTACATCCCTGCAAGAAATGGTAATGGAGCTACAAAAATACGAGTTCTTTCCATAAGAATACTAAGAAAAATCTACCCTATAGAAAAATTTGACTTGGTACTTATAAAAAATGATTAGGAATCATTAACCATGAAAGGAGTAATATTTTCCACCAAAGTCCCTTGATTAGTGGATCTAGTTCCCAATATTAGGAATCTACATTAAATGGGAGGAAACACATTCCTAGATTTGATCAGTCATTGGATCTCCACAATCTATGCCATAATTCCATAATATCTTGTTGGTTTATTATTTAATATTGATCTTCCTGTAGTAGTGATCAAGTCCAGGCTAAATTATCTCCTCATCCAAATCCTCATAATCTTCCCAATATTCTCATAATATTCCACACAAATAAATAATATTAGGCACAAATATGCAATTATTCATAAACCTTCCTAATGAATGTATTAAAGTTAAAAATACGTTATCTAATGCAAAAATAGAGGTTTAATGTGCTGAAGGATGGTCATATGGGACTTAATTTATGTTTAATTTGGAGGCATGAGCCTTAATTTATGTCTAATTTAGAGGTCCATCAAGTTTCTGACTAATTTAACTCACACATATAAGTATATTGATTTATGCATATGTGAATGATGGCTTATGGTAGTGTTTTTTATGTTGTTGGATGATATATGGTTTTGTATGATTGATGAATGAATGAATCAATCAATCAATGTATATTCATTATTGACTAGCTATCCTATTTGTCTGGGATGGTAATAAATGTTTGAATGTTGTAATTATTTTCATATTCATGAATTACATGGTCACTTGCATGCTTGTGATTCATTATATGAAGTTTACCCAGACAACTTTCCCTCTCATAAGTTATCGGTTAACTTATCTATCTATGATTTTGGGGAAATCCTTGCTATGACCTAGGTTGTAGGTCATTCTATTAAGAGTTTAATTTATATACATTGGACATTAAATAAGAATGAGATATATGGTGGTTATTATCATCATGAACTACGAGGGTACTTATAATAATATGACTCGTTGCATGAGGTCCATCAATTACCCTATTTTTTCAAGTGTATTTGGCCACTTGATATTTTGTGCATTGAATGGTTGATCACCATACCCATGACTATAGGTTATGTTAAATGTGATGAGTTTAACTTATATGTTTTGTTTTAAATGAATGTCTAGTTAGCGTTGAGAGTAAATTATGAATGATGTGATTAAATTTAGGAATTTATGCATGTACTCACACATGCACACATAACCAAGAATTATAACTAGTCTAATGTCCTGATTTTCATGTTGTTATCAACGTGGCCTTTAGTCCTCTTAAGTAATTATATAAACATGTATTTCTTCCTGCTAATGAATGAACGAGGCCTTCCTCACATGATAGGAAGGTAACAATGTTATTCGATAAGTCATAAATTCAACTAGTGTTTATGGTTACTTGGATTAAGAGTGATGAAACGGTTCTAAGTTTTATGCATACTTATATATTGCTATGATATCTTGACTTTTACTGATCAAAGTTGGTATGTACCTTTATTATGTAACATGGCCTCTCAAACTATCTTTATCTTTTGCTTAGGATCTAGTGTAGGTTAGGCACGTTGGTGGCATTCAATCTCTTATGGTCATGGCATAATACCTTTCGAATATATCTTTTAAAATTTGGTTCTTGCCCCTAGAATTTGGTATTCTAGAAAATTCCTTGCCTTGAGGAATTCTGATCAAATCCCTTGAAATTTGCCTTCTTGCAAGTTCTGGTAAAAATATGAATCTTATCTAGAACTGGATGGTCCCATGGTGGAATTTTCCTTTGGGGCTAGATGGTCCCTTCGTGCACTTCTCATCTCAGACTAGATGGTATCTTAGTGGAGTTGTATCTAGGTCAAATACCTTTTTCATCTCTCAAGAGTTGTTTTCTTCCAGATGCATGAGGGTGGTGGATATCTAGATAACTCAGAGATACATCAAATAGTTCAAGGCATATGGCTACTCAAGGCATGTACACTTTTCTAAAAACCCATATTTCAATTGAATTTAATTTCAATGAGAAATTTAGTTTATGATTGAACATATAGGGTGGGTGTTGCTTGGATGGAACACTAACACGATGTTGGAGCTCACATAAATTAATGTAGCATCTGGAATTTGTAGAATCCAATGGCTGTGGAGTTTAATAATTATAAAAATAAACCAAATGTTCCATAACACTTGCATACAATCCAAGGAATTTCAGGTATGTGATGCTGAGTGGTGCATATACTTGTCGAGCCCTGGATTCCTATTGAAGCGAATTTTCCATGACACAAATAATTAATCTGCGAGTATAGGATTTTAGGTGTGTCAATAGTGGTCAATGCTTGATAGAGTAGATTTCCTTGAAACTAGATATAATGATAAATTCCACACAACAATAACGGGTTAGGCCTATTAGGACCCATGAGTTTTGGATTGATGTAGAAAGCACCAATGGGACCAATTTATAATTGTCATGTGGGCGCCACGTAAGTCCCATGAATAATGTGGGCTTGTTTTGGGTGACATGGAAAAGCCACATGGGTGGTCCCTTGGTGGAATTTTCATCTGGGCTAGATGGTCCCTTGGTGTGCTTTGCATATGAGACTAGATGGTATCTTAGTGGACTTGTATCCACGTCAAATACATTTTTCATCTATCAAGATTTATTGTCTTCTAGATGCAAGAGGGGGGTGGATATCTACTTAAATCAAATATATATCTAGTAGTTCGAGTCATATGACCACTCAAGGAATGTAGACCTTTATAAGACACCATATTTCAATCGAATTGAATTTCAACGAGAAATTTAGTTTATGAATGGACATTTAGGGTGGGGCATGCTTGGGTGGAAGACTAAAGTGATGTTTGAGATCCCATAAATGAATTAATCATATGGAATCTGGAGAATCCAATTGCAATGAATTTTAAGTATTATGAAAATTCGTAGATAGGACTGAAATCAAATTTTACACAACAATTACATATGGTCCACGGAATCTGGCTATATGGTGGTGAGTGGTGCATATGCTTGTGGAGCCATGGATTCCTATTCAAT
This sequence comes from Pinus taeda, assembly GCA_000404065.3. Classification (NCBI taxonomy): domain Eukaryota; kingdom Viridiplantae; phylum Streptophyta; class Pinopsida; order Pinales; family Pinaceae; genus Pinus; species Pinus taeda. The sequence goes on from APFE030613792.1 coordinate 11,716, forward strand.
TGACTTTTCAATGGCAGAACTAATTAATCTTCAAGTATAGGATTTAGGGTGTGTCAACAAAGGTTAATGCTTGAAAAACTAGATTTCCTTGGAACTAGATATAATGAGAAATTCCACACAACAAGAAGGGGTCAGGCTTGTTGCGACCCATAAGTTTTGGGTTGATGTAGAAAACACCAAAGAGATAAATTTATAATTTTCATTTCGGCACCATGTAAGTTCCATGAATAATGTGGGATTGCTCAGGGTCACATGGCAAAGCCACATGGGACACACATGCGTCACATGTGGCGGTCCCTCGCTGAGTTGACACAATTTAATTAGACAAAATTTTGATGGGCATAACTTTCAATCTGGGTGTCATATTAAGATAAATTTTGTATTGCGAAAAATCTCTCAAAAAGTTAAATGTGATGATGGCATTAGCTTTACTTTCCATGAATTTGAAAAAATGAATATTTTTGGTAAGCCCACATTCATAACAAACTTTGAAGGTGAGGTTAATTCATAACACCTTTCACAACCCAACATAGTACAAGAGAATGATAGGGAGTGTTACATAGGGGCATCAAATCATTGGTTCATCAACATGGAGGGCCAAAAAACACCATGTGAAGCAAATATTCAACACTTGGACTCGATGGGCCTTAAAAGAGAAAGTTAGAAGATTTGATATATAGTGGTATCATGAATGCTAAGGTTCAACACTAGACCTAAAGAGCCTCATGTGAAAATTTAATAAAACAATGTGATTAATGCATGTACTATTTTTTTTTGAATTACAACTAATTTCATTGCTAACCTTGTTGAAAATGGTTTTTTTAAACCCACTGTTGAATCTGGTTACTAACATCGTGATGTTGGAAATAATACTGAGAGCGGGGGCTCAATCAGTATTAGTCAAGTCAATAATCTTCTTCTTTTCATACTCAATTTCATATACGCTACTTCAATGAAGGTAACTTGCGTGTGCACGCAACTGTGTTTAAGGAAACAAGCTTATATCCAGCAAATTAATGATTCAATTAATTAATCATATGTTGATCTTTAATTTGAGCATCAATACTTTAAACATTAAATAGTAATCTTGTGTAGTTAATAACAGAAAGAACCATCACAAATAAGCAACACACATGAACACCAAGATGTAAGGTGGAAACCGAATGTGGGTAAAAACCACCTGCCGCTATCATCTCTATCTTCTTTTAATAATAAGAAAGTCCTTTTGCAACAATTTACTAGTGCAAACTCATACGAGCATGCAGGCTTCTAACTGTAGAAGGCTACAATCTTCTCTTGTTTTCGAGCTTCTGCTGGAAGGGAGCTACAATTCCCTAGCTCTTGTACGAGCCAATATGTTTAATACCATGTAGGCGTCAACCTACAAAAGGCTACAACCTTCCCTCTTCCTCTAGGTACCACGTTTCATAAATTTTTATATTGGATACTCCTCGAACACTACACAATAATCTAAAGGCCACGTTTCATCCAATTTTCATACTAGACCCATCAACAACATTGAAGCTCAAAATAAATCACTACTGAAATACATCCATCAACTATATATGCATCAATCAATCATTGAAACTCAATCTGAATCAACCAAACTCAATCAATCACTGACAAGCTCTGAACCTCTGACACAACTGAATCAATCATTTATTCATATTTTAACCAATTGACTGCAACAGATAGAGCTTTGTAGCCAGTTCATAGATCTAAGTTTCACTATCATTCAGAATCAGTTGTAATCTTAAAGCCAAGCTTCAGATTGTATACACTATTTGGCAAAAGCCAACCTGTGTGTATACGCAGCTTCCCTGAAGCAAACCATTGTGTAGATCCGCAAACACTTTGCTGCACTTTCATGATCAGACATAGAGGATAAAACATGTGTTAGTGATCAGATATAGGCCATCCATACTCAAATCACATAATTATAAGTCATTCTGATCTCGATCCATCATTAGATTTCATCCATCAACACTGAAGCTAATCGCAATCCACTAGTCTGATTATGCAGAATACTGTTACGAGAAAATAGTGACTAGAACACAATGTAAAACCGAGAACTTTGCATAGAAAACTAGAGCCAATTATAACTTCAAAAATCATAGTTCACAAGGTATACACTACTTTGATGTGTCGAACCTACGTGTATACACACTTTTACGAAGGTCAACCAATGTATACATCTGTAAATACTCATTCATAATTTTGCAACAATTCCAGACTTTAGTTATAACCAGATCATAATATTTACAAATCAATAGATGCATCAGTATACAAATCTAGAATAAACATGATCAAACCATATAAATATTATTCATTTCAAGCCTTAATATTTTGATCCATCATTAGATCTTGTCCTCCATATACTGCGAAGGTTCATCCTTGGTTGAGATCCAGCTATGCCCAATAGCCTATATTCTCGATCTTGTTCTTCATAAGATATTCAATGCTTGAGTAACTTTTCCTAATGATCTTCTCCTCCTTTTATAGTCTTAGGCCTTATTCAATACCATGGACCAAAACCACTTAGAACCAATAACTTGGATCAAATACCTCGGGTCAACACTTTAGACAAGATACCTTGGACCAATACCATGGATCATAATACCATGGACCAAATAACATGGACCAAAACTAAGCTTTCCAACATGTGTGTGCCTTTCCTTCTATGAAAGTGCATGTGTACGCTATATGTGCCTTTTGGTCTGCTAACCTACATGTACACGCGGCTTGGTCAATAGGAACCTACGTATACCCTTCTTTCTTCATTCTATGTATCCTGAACTATAATTCATTATATCTGTAAATGCTATTGTTATGCATCCTGTCACATCTAATATGTCTTCTGTAGATTCATCTAGTTACCATATGCAAGATAGTTGTTCTGCTACAAGTGGGTTACCATCAAGTACAACACATGCATCATAATTCCAACAATCTCCTATTTTGGACTTGATGGCAACCATGTTGGTGTTGATTAGTGCAAGTTGTAGAAACTGTTAGAGATAACAAGAAACACCAAAATACTCTCCCCTTTTGACATTAAGGGCAAAGGGTGGACCAAGATATTCTGCCCCTTTGATATCAAGGGCAAGGGACTGAATATAATCATTGATCATGCTCCCCCTAAGAACATAATGAATTCTCTGATAAAACTCCCCCTTTGTTCTTGCTGAGATATATTGTTTCATCCATGCTCCCCCTAAGCACATGCAAAGTTTGCAAATATTTTCAAGAAGAAAACATGACTCTATAACTCGACTATGTGACGATGACCTTCCTATCACCAATGACTCATACATACATCCATCTCCCAACCAAGTGGAGATATACATGACTAAAATATATCAATTATTACATCATCCTTCCCATGCATAGTGGGGTTACAAATTACATCAGGGACTCATCAAAAGACTACAACAGAAAAAGACAAATTATTACTTCATGGGTCTTTATATGTCTTTTACATCGAATGATATACATGTCATTTAAAAAATTTCTAAGCAAGACCATGATAGTCATCAACAACTATCATACACAATGTATGATCTACTCCATAAACATCTGTCAACAACAATCTGTATATGTCCATTAGTGTAGATATCAAAAACCTGTGCCAAGGTATGTCTACATATAGATATCAACTCATCCTCTTGATCTTGAGAATTATCATAACCTTCCAGGAATCAACTCTGCATATGTCATACAAAAACATTCACATTATATAATATGTGAAAAACACCATAGTCATCATATCATCATCAAGATCTGCATGATGTATCATTGCTAGGGAACGTCCCACACCTAATAAATATCAATCAACATATGTGAGTATCAACCTATCATCATATATGTAAGAAATCATTATCATCATGTCTTCAAATTGATAAGTCTTCATGTGACCTGTAATAACACCATTATCTTGGCCAACCAACAATGCACCTTTGAGTAATCATCCATATATCCAACATATTGTATATAGCACTATGTATCTAGAAAACCATGAGCTCATGGTCATTTGTCAAGAATTCTTGATATCATCAACAACAAAAATCATCAACCATGTGAGAGCTAGGAACTAAAGGAATCCTACATCATAACTACACCATATGATCTTTCTGACAACTACAACATAAAGAATATGATTGGTGTACTTAAGCTTTATATTTCTCTTCGTCCTTATGAAAATCATCATGTAAGCAACATAAGTGTACTATATGCATCATCAAAGAATCATCCATACATCTGATCTGAACATCAACTATGTGAACCCAAGAATCATATGAGATTTTTTCATGGGAAACTCTTAACTATATCATAGCAATATGTGTCATTTAGCCATATAAGCATCATCATCATTTATTAGGTATCGAAGACTTCTAAACATAATGCCAACGATGCTTTATTAGAAGCATAGCATGTTCTCCCCCTGAACATGTTCCATCTGTTCACTGTCAGATCTGATCATGCACATATCAGCAACAAGTATCAAGGCATCATCAACAATAAGATATACATTAGGTTAACTTGTGAGGATCAAAAACAACATCTTATGAATATCAATATATTTCCACATATTATCAACAAATTGTAACCATCATCAAATAGAGAAATAATTGTCTAAACCATATTAGATTTTTTTCCTTAGTCTGTCCCACTACCTTTCCTCAAACTAACATATATGTGACTGTGCAGTGTCTAACTCACATATAAACGCAACTTCTCTTCATGAAAATTGCATATAAGATTTAGAACACTGAAGTTTCACACTTTCAACTCCCTTTGAGTTTGTCATGTCTGTACATTTTGTTGTGCCAGATCTTTGTGACTGTACTTCCTTCTTCTTCCATATCTTTGAGTGTGATGATGTTTTCTCCTTTCAATATGGTGCCCATACTTTTCTCCTGCATTCCTTAGCTATGTGTCCAATCTTGTTACTTGTATAACATCTAATATATTTCATATTCCTTCTATTGCAGTCAATGGCTTTGTGACCAAACATATTGCAAGAAAAACAATATCCCTTAAAGTACCTAGAACATGATGATCTTTCTATGCGATGGTCTTGAACCACTCTCCCTCTGCATATGGCTGCAACATGTCCAAAACTATGACATACATAACATTCAACATTTTTCATTTGAGGAAATATCCGACTATGACTTCCATAGTTAGGAGTAAAAGATTTCCTTTGAAGATTTTCTTTCCTTGGTTGTTGATGGGATTGACCTCTCATGTCCTTATTGAGCATTTCAGATTTCACATTAGAGTTCCTTGCCTTACTTTTGAACTAGATTCACCTTCAACAAATTCATGAAAGCCAAGTCCAATTTTGATGGTAGGAGACCTTTGAATACTAAGAATATCATCCAAGATCTTAGTATTATCTTAAAATTGTAAGAGCTTACCTTTTTCTTCTAATTTATCTTTTAGAATATTTACCTCAACCTAATGTTGCTCTTTCTTTTCAAGGTACTGCTTCTTCATGATTCCTTCTACTTTTCTTCCTTCTTCCGTCTAATGCGTTATTTCAAGAACATCATTTTGTTGTTTTTCAACATCTTGGGGTAGTTCTTTATTCTGCTTATTTGATTCTTCAAAATATTCTTTTAGTGAGAGGATCTTAGCTTCAAGACTTTCATAGTAACTAGATCTATCTCTGAGTTTCTTGATTTTTGTGATCCTTTCATTTACTTCATTTCTTAATGACGTCACTTCATCCTGTAGCTTTTGACATTGATCTTCCTTTTCCTTGAATAGCTTCCTTACCTTGTTTCCTTCTTCTAGCTGAGCTTTTAGTTTGGTAGCTTCTTCTTTGGAGGCACATTCCCTTTTGTCCAATAGATCATCTTGATCACTGATTTTGTCTGTAAGCCTTTTAAATTATGGCTCTATTTTATAGCTTTCTTCCTCACCCATAACAACAAATACAATTGCTTCACTATCACTTTCATCATCTTCAAATGGATGGAGAAATGTATCACCAGATGATAACAAATTCATACCAGATAGTTCTTTTCCTCATTCATCTTCATTCTTAGGTGATTCTAAATTTGAATAGTTGCTTCCACATATTCCCCAATCAGTTCTCCCACTATCATAGCTCCTTTGAGATGTCTTCTTCTTCTTAGGCGCTTTCTTCTTTAGCTTCTTTCCCATTGTGCTACGGATCTCATTTAAATGATCAAGCTTCTACCAAAGGACCTGCTTTGATACCAATTATTAGAAATAATACTCAAAGAGGGGGGGCGGCGATTGAGTCAGTATTAGTCAAGTCAATAATATTTTTCTTTTCATACTCAATTTCATATATGCTACTTCCGTGAAGGTAACTCGCATGTGCACGCAACTATGTTTAAGGAAACAAGCATATGTCCAACAAACTAATGATTCAATTAATTAATCATATGTTGATCTTTAATCTAAGCATCAGTACTTTAAACATTAAACTGTAATCATGTTAAGTTAATAACAGAAAGAACCATCACATATAAGAAACACACATGAACACCAAGATGTAAGGGGGAAACCCAATGTGGTCGAAAACCACCTACTGTTGTCATCTTTGTCTTCTTTTAATAATAAGAAAGTTTGTTTAGAACATTGTACTGGTGTAGACTCATACCAGTACATAGGCTTCTACCTGCAAAAGGCTACAACCTTCTCTCATTTTCGAGCTTCTACTAGAATGGAGCTACAACTCCCGAGCTCTTGTACTAGCTAATATGTTTACTAGCACGTAGGCATCGACCTATAGAAGGCTACAACCCTCTCTCTTCCTCCAGGTACCATGTTTCATAAATTTTCAGACTAGATACTCCTGGAACACAACACAATAATCTAAAGGCCGTGTTTCATCCAATTTTCATATTGGACCAATCAACAACATGGAAGTTCAAAATCAATCACTACTGCAATACATCCATTAACTATATCTGCATCAAACAATCATTGAAACTCAATCTAAATCAACCAAACTCAATCAATCACTGACAAGCTCTGAATCTCTCACACAATTGAATCAATTATTGATTCATACGTTAACCAATAAACTGCAACAGATAGATCACTATAACCAGTTCACAGATCTGAGTTACACTATTATTCAGAATCAATTTTAATCTTAAAATCATGCTTTAGAGTGTATACACTATTTGGCAAAAGCCAACCTAGATGTATACACAATTTCCGTGAAGCAAACTAGCGTGTAGATCTACAAACACTTTGTTGCACTTTCATAATCATATATAGAGGATAAAACATGTGTTAGTGATCAGATCTAGCCCATCCATTATCAGATCGCATAATGATCAGTCATTATGATCTAGATCCATCATTAGATTTCATCCATTAACACTGAAGCTAATCACAAACCACCAATCTTAAATATGTAGAATATTGTTACTAGAAAATAGTCATCAGAACACAATGAAAAACCCAGAACTCTACATCAACAACTAGAACCAATTGTAACTTCAAAAATCATGGTTCATAAGGTATATGCTACTTTGATGTGTCGAACATGCATGTATACACACTTTTACCAGGTCAACCAGCGTATACATCTGTAAATATTCATTCATAATTTTGCAGCTATTCCAGACTTTAGTTATAACTAGATCATAATATTTACAGATCAACACATGCATCAGTATACAAATCTAGAATAAACATGATCAAACCATATAAATATTAGTAATATTCTGATCCATCATTGGATCTTGTCCTCCATCAACCACTAAGGTTCATCCTTGGTTTAGATCTAGCTATGCCCAATAGCCTGTTTTCTCGATCTTGCTCTTCATAGGATATTCAATGCTTTAGTAACTTTGCCTAATGATCTTCTCATCCTTTTATGATCTTAGGCCTTACTGAATACCATGGACCAAAACCACTTAGAACCAATACCTTGGACCAAATTCCTGGGGTCAATACTTCAGACTAGATACCTTGGACCAATACCATGGATCACAATACCATGGACCAAATACCACTGACCAAAACTAAGTTTTCCAATAGCTGCGCGCCTTTTGCTTCCGTGAAAGTCTGTGTGTACGATATACGCGCCTTTTGGTCTTCTAACCTCCGTGTAGACGTGGCTTGGTCAATAGGAACCTATGTATACCCTTCTTTCATAATTATGTGTAGCCTGAACTATAATTCATCACATTTGTAATCACTATTGTTATGCATTTTGTCACATCTGATATGTCTTCTGTAGATTCATCTAGTTACCATATGTAAGATAGTTGTTCTACTATAAGCGGGTTGCCATCAAGTACAACACATGCATCATAATGCCAATAGGTGATATATTCTTTGGTTTCTTGGTATATGTTACTCACATGTGTATTCTATATGTGGACAACATCATATTAACATGCTCCATTTTAGCATGCTTACTGTTGGCATGATAAGGTAACAAGTTAATATGTTTATGCTTCATATAATTAACAACTATGTGTGTGAGACAACACATAAGAAGATATAATTACACCAAGAAATATATCAACAAACAACAATATGCTAGAACACAATATGAATCAAAACCATCATGAGCATGAAGAGTAGGATTCCCCTAATGGAACTGATACCCTTAATAGCTTTGGAGAAATTTGAAGAGTTACAAAGTAGAGAATAAAATACTAATTATAAAATAAGAAGAATAGGAAAGACTAAACATAATGTTGCTACAACATCTACCATAAATGGAAGGGTTGTTGCAACATTCATCAACCTTTGGATATATAGAAAGTTTTCATAATGACAAGACCAAAAAAAAAGCTCATAAGTTGGGGAGAAAATAATGGCATTGTCATTTTGGGGTTGCAAGGAAGAACACATAATTTGTGCATGCCCTTACAAAAAATGGCATAAAGATAACCCATGTAGGCTCCAAACACATGAACTAACAAAAAACAACATTGAACGAAATAAATCAAAAAGGAAAAAAGATGAGGGAACATCCTCACAAGCTCCCAAAAATAATAGAAATCCCTCTTGCACTATTTAGAAATATTTTAGGAACCTTAAATATCTTGAAACCCTTGGAAAATGTGTTGATTAAAACTTTGTGCATATGCTAATGTGTTTAGTGCTCTTTTTGAAGTAAATATAGAGTGTTTAATGTGTTGTGAATTAACATGTTTTGTAATTCTTAACGTGATGGTTACATTTTTTTGTTGACTTAAGCATGCCCATGTTGTTTTGTGTTGTTGTTGATTTCCCTTGCTTTCTATTTTTCTATTTGTTTCTTTTGTGGTTTGGTCTTGATTGGTTTGTTAGATGTGGGAAGGGAAAGAAAAAGGAGCTCATGGAGGAAAATTGAATGAAACCAAATAGAAGTTCAAGACACTGATTAAAATTTGGGCTTAACCTAAAATACACTAGGGTGCAAAAGAGGATAAAGGATCAGCCAAGGAGGCCTAACTTGGTTCACATGGTACAACTCGATACCAATGTAATAGTTATAAAAATAGCACAATAAGAAAGTTTAATTAACTAAAATTATGTTTCGCTGATATATAT
>APFE030613792.1:25236-37756 GCA_000404065.3 Pinus taeda
ATATACATATACATATACATATACATATATATATATATATATATATAGAAAGGACATAATGATTTCATTTCGTTTGAAAGTTCATTTGTTGAGAACCATCATAGTAGAAGTATGATTAATTCAATTTTTAAATATATGATGATTTTGTGAATGTAATGTAAATAAAAATGTGTATTTGTCATTATTTGGTAACACAGTGAAGTTATTTGATGGAATCCATGCATGTGTAATATCCATTTGGAAAGTTTCAAAGATTGGCCTCTTGCTGCTAACTATCATTATCAATGTGCTTATTCTTATGAAAAATTCATCGTGTGAATAAACGGAAACAACAATTGAAAACTAGCTCTCAAAACAATAGCATATGATTTTTTTTTTAAATACATCTTCTTCATCCATCACATATAGATTATTGTTGTTGGATTTGTTATCCTATTGAAACCAATAACACATGAATTGTTGGGTGAATTTATCGATGATAAATTTGGAACATAAATATGTCATTTCGAGAGTGAATTACACAATATGTGTAGATGTGTTGACAATGATAGTCCTTCTATTCAACTACTGCAATAATTATATTATCATTTATGAGAGGCTTGGTTCCTAGCGCAAAGGCTTAGAAACACTTGCTTCTCTAAGGAAAATTAAGTTCATATAGTTGATTCTAGATCTTCCCTTCAACATGTCTCACCTTTGTACTCAATAACAATCAAATTGAAAGGACACTCTAAAATGTCACAATACATTGGTTACCTCTTGCAAGATTATTACAAGATTTAACTCATTCAATCATTATTTATCACCAATCACATCTAAATATTTACGTGCACTTAGGCTCGTTTAGCGATAGACTACTCATCAACCTACTGATTTGATGAAAATCCCTAGACTATTGGGACCATTAGGTTCTTGTTATAGGGCTTTTACCTCAAGGGCTATAGTCTTTCACACTCAAGAGTGCTTTCCTATAGTCATAGAAGGTTACAAAGCTACAAATGAATCCTTTAGTAATAAATCTCCTATAAGTTAAAAAAACTTGGAACAATGTAAAAGGAATCATGGCATAAAAAACAAACAAAGCCACCAAATATGTGTAGCTCTACCAATATCAAACTCATGAAGAAAAACACAAATAAATCAATCCTAGATTCACTAGTAAAATATTATTATATGCATCAAATCATATAGTGTATCATCAAATAGTTGAAATACATGAAATTGAAAGGTTATATATTAAATTTGTTAATTATCAAATGTATCTCTTTGTTATTCACATAAAAATACAAACACCGAGGATTAGATAAGATATGTGTGTTGCAAATCAAATGTAATCATAACAAAAACAACATATATTCAATCTATGAGAGAATAGAGAATTACTCTCTATTATGTCTAAAATGCAAACACTCCAAACCAGATCTATATATGAACCGAATGCAACCATCACATATCTAATATATATTTCAAATTTCTCATAAGCCATATTTCTTGATCAATATGTTAACTTTAATAATGATAAAAGAGATTTATATATCATACATATAGAATGCCAACAATACGACTTAAATATATTCTTTATCAATGAAATATGATCATCATAGGGTCAATCCACACAAATAATGTAGCGCAAAACTATTACTAAAGATAATATGTTAAACAATAGATATTCTTATGGAAATGAAACAACTAAGGAAAGAAAGAGATTCTAGTTACAAACCATGACAACACACCATACTTCACATTAACAACAAACTATCATGACCGGGAAATGCATAGGGTTGGTGGGTCCTTGCCAACTGGCAGCGTTGCCTTGAAATAAATTCAACTCAGACCAAGATCTAACACAAAATGTAAAGCTTTAACATCAACAATAGTCTTTTCATTAAAAAGTCCACACATTCCATATGGAGCAATACGCAGGAGCAACTCCAATGGTCACAATGCACGGTTGTATTATTTTCACAAATAAAATCCTTTGTTTATCACCGCTACTCATTAAAAATACTACGAGCCAAAGCTCTATTTTTATACATAACAGGGCATAGAATATATAGTTATGTCCCATAGCTGAAAAGTCTATCTTGAGTAAGTCTCCCGTAGATCCAAAAATCTCGTAGCAAATCTAGACTGAGGGAGTAATAAAGTGTCAAATTATGGTTGAGAAACAACATCCATGTTAAATAAATCAAGTAAAAAGGACCCCCAGTCTCAGTCACATCTTGCTAGGGTAGATTGTTGAAGTGTCAATCCAACTGGGTGCTCGGTGTGAACTAGAGATAGTATCTTGAAGCTTACCCTAAGGGAACCCGTGTGTTCATTATAATTTTGGTGGTAGCATTCATATCCAATTTGGAGCGAAGTTGCAGGAACCCCAAAGGGTTATAGGACTCGATGAGGCCCTCATTAGTTGCCTTAATAAAGGCTAATCCATTTAAATGTTTTCTAAACCATAAATAATTGAAATTAAATAAAAACTTAACTTGAATTCCCTAGTTAACATGATCCTTCATTTCTCGCAAAATAGGATTGTATAGGAAAATTGGGGTTTAAAATGGTTAAAAATGGGCAACTGAAAGCAAGAATGTCATCAATTCCAAGCCTCTACATCTCCCCCTTCTTAAGGTTTAGTGTGTCCTCACACAAAAAAAATTGATAAACCCAAATTCATCATTGGGTGCTCCCTATATAAGTCTAATGAAAACTAAAGTGGCATTACATCCTCATTAACCCCAAGATTAATATTGACATCAGGCATGCCCCCACTGCATGAAACCTTAAGTTTCTTTTGTATATTCTTGTTTCATATATGTAAATATAAATTATGTTTATACTTCTCGGCTAACTTTCGATGTTTCTTACTTTCCTCGGATAGCCCTTTAATCCCCTTCCTTAGCTCTTCATTCCTGGCTTTGAGAACAATGTTTTCGTTCATGACAGTGATATTTAGGACTTTAAACTCTTTAATATTTGGTCTCAATTTTTCAATCCTATTGTCCTTATTCCTTAGTTTCTAAGCTAGAGGTTCAATTGGTATAGTGAAGGAAATGGTGGGGATATAAAATTCACGGAAATCAACAACATAAACAAGGTCATGAGCTAGGAGATCCAAAGAATCATCATGATAAGTAGTCTTGAATCTCGTTGTCTTTATTTTTGGACTTTTAGTTACGAAAACTATTGATTCCTCCTTCTGAGGGATGTTAGGGTCTGTAATAGTTTGGCCTCAGAAGAAAAAAAAAATACACAAATATGGAAGTCCACCAAGATAATGAAGCAAGGGTGAAACATGGAGATAGTGAGATTGGCTTGTTTTTTGAGTGAGGAGGGGATGGTACACATGGCATAGATAAGGTAATTGTACCATTAGGAGAGTTTAGAAGCGTTATGCAAAGTCTAGTGGAACATGGAGGAATGTCTTGTTTTGATGTAAGTGACTTTAGTTTTTCCATGCTTCTGGTAATTCTTCTGATTGGACTGAAAGGTTGTGTCTTTGACTTTTTTTTCTCGAGGTCCTTTGTGCAAGGAAATATTGGAGCACCACCCTTTTCAACATTATCTCCACCTCCACGATTCTCTTAATTTCTATTACGAACTTTACCATCAATCACATTTATCGATGTCTCTGGAAGCATAGGAAGGGGACAGCCAAATTTATTTCTCTTTTTCCAAATGCCTCCCAACTATTTTCTCTTTCATCAATTCCTCTGTAATCAATATTCTGATAAGGATGTGATCATACAAATGGCACTTGGAATTTCTGGGTCATCTTTAGACACCTTTGGTCATGCATGTCAAAATTTTATGTAGAAAGTATGGAATGTTAATGAATTCACTACCTTCAAAATGCAAAGATAGACGCATGTGATATAACAAATTAATAGCATACCTTGCCGCACAGATCATGAATTTCTGCAGAACATAAAGAAAAATTGTCCATTTCTCTACGATGTGGCTTTGTGGCACCCCCTTATTCCAATATGATTTAAGCCCTATTGAAGTCAAGAATTGGCCCCAAAATCCTTGTTCCACTTCTTTGTCCTCAAACCAATGATCGCCTTTCTAAAGGAGCCCCATTGATTGGGCCACAGAGTCCTCAGTCATTTCCATGACAAAGCTACCAACCTTATTCACGTGTCCATCAAACCCTTGAGCTAAGGCCATTACAACATCATCGTGACCCTGAGACTTCTTGAAGAATATAAGCCATCCTATAGCTCGTAAAATTTATTTGTTAGCATTGAACTTAGGAGAGCCCTCCAAGGTTGCCAGAAACCAAGGCTCTTAACTCACAGGTTGAATTTTTCCCATCGAGGTTATGTCGAGTCTTAGCTTCTCAAAATTATATTATCATTTGGAATCGGTGGGATGTTTGGGACATGAGATTTAACAATGATGGAATGGGTTAATAGAGAGGGTAAGCAATAGAGAATCATATACAACAAATGATGGAATGATATATGAAGCAGACGATGGGGCAATGTATTAGATAGTATTTTAGAAGATATTATGCCTTTGACCAATGATACGATAAAAGATGATCAAATGGTAACGAGTTACAGTTAATTGGTAGGCATGCTTACTAATAATAATCCATAAAAACGAGAATATGATAAGAGATATCATCATTATACAAATATTAAACAAATTTTTTAAATTATTAGATAGAAAAATGGAGGAAATCATATATATAGGGTTAAGGTTTATATTTTATCTAAGTATCCAACACACCAGCTAATCTTATAAAATGACAGATTTACCTCACGTTACCTTTATACCCAAGAATCCTCATGATACCATGAGAAACAAACCTAATTTTTGTGATGAATAAGATGTTGGGTTGATTATCAAAAGATCTATCGACTTGAAGACTTTAACTTTTGACTCTAACCATTCTAAATATTAAAAGATTCACTCTGCTAACCAGACTTTCAGAAAAAACAAAAAATAAGAACTACATCTTTATTTCTAACCTTTGTTCAGTGTCATTTGTAGTTGATATTACAATCTTTGTAAAAATATTTCATTTATTCTAATTCATAAATAAAGTATTTTTTTGTCACATGAGGTAAAATACTTTCTTATCAATTTTAAAAGAAGATAAAGTAATTTAGAATTAAAAAAGATCTGAGAAAAATGTTTAAACATTATACATTTCAAAAATATTCGACAAGAGATTTAAATAAATTTTGTGTTAACTAATCTTTTGTCTCTATTAACTTCATATAATTATATATATAGAAAAAAATATTAAACGAAAATATTTTATTGTTATATATAATAAAATATTCAATGTCCAAAAGAAAAAAAGATATAATTGAATGTTAAAAGATAAACTTAAAAATATCAAATACTTCCTAATAAGAATAAGGGTTGCATGGTATCATAGTCCACGCCACACAAGTTTAGAAAAAAATATATGGAAAAATATATGACTTAATCATTAGCCTAAATCAAGTGACTTTGAAAGCATTTACATCAATCTTATGTATGGATTTATAGGAATTCAATCTTTATGACCTTACTATAATGATTTTGTGTAGTTGAGTTATAAATACTAAATGAACTTGGACCATGAGTGATATAATAACTACTCATAAGATTATTATGATAGGCTAGTGAAGTATGCAATCCAAATCTATTCACCTAGATCCATGTATGACTAGTATTATATAAAAATTATTATTTTGTTGTGTCATTCAAAGGTTTAGTTGTTGCATATTTTTTTCCTTAAATTCCACTTATATTTCTTGTGAATTAAGAACTTCAATATCAAATATGCTATTATGTTACCTATGCTTCCATGATATGTAGTTTCTATTACATTACCTATATAAAATCTTGACTTAGCTCCATCACATGATAAAAGAGTTTGTATTTATCTTATTAATAAAACAAAAGATTGATTAAAAATAGGAACATGATTTACAAATAATTATTTTCCTTTTTAATAAATTATTACCTACATTTTGTAGATTCTTGATAGTATATGGGATTAATAAAATTAATATTATGGTGAATGTCTGTGATTTAGATAATGGTTATGCACCTCAAGACCACTAAGCTTAGTTATGCATCTAGGAAACAATTCAACAATAACCTATAAATAATTTTCCATAAAACTTTGTAAAGTCTATATGCTACTATAACAAATAAAAAGTTCATTTTATAGACCAATCATATTTTAAAAATATTTGTTTTTTTATCCAAGAGGTTGGTTAAAACATTTTACAAATCTATTACTTAAAACGAATAGGATGTGTAATTCTTTTTATATTTAAATGTCTCAAATTATAAATAAATTTTCAAAGTTTGCAAAGTATACACTAGGAAAAAAATTATGCTCTAAGAAATATAATCCCTCTAAACTAAATCTAAATGTGTTATTGATTCAAGTTGCATAGGTTTGATAAGAGTGATACAAAATAATAACATCAAGTTTATTGAAAGAATACTCAAATTGAAACTCTCATGAAGCAAATCATTAGTTGTTTCAACAACCATTGAGGAAAAAATATAAATACAACTGAGTGATTCTATCACTTTAGTTTCTTATTTTTTTATTATGTATTAAATTTTTCATCAACTTAATTGTGTTTTCTTCATATATTTAAAATATTTTTTTCTTGATCCACTAAGATTAGAAACTTTCTTGCAACTAATGGTTGTACAAATTATGCAAAAAAATATCAAATCACTATATTATATGTGTAGATTTTTTTTTTGGTCCATTTAATCAAGATTCCTTGAAATGGTAAGTCTGTAGAATATGTATTCAAAAACATAGTTTAAACAATACAAATTCATAATCTTATAAAAAAATTGACATCACATTCGAGAAAAATAACATAAACAATCTAAAATATATAAAATAAAAAATAATACATATACCAATAATAAAATATACAAAACTTAAAAAACTAGATTACACCATAAAAATCTAATGATGATGCATCCATATTTAAGAAACAATATTATATTATCTCATCCACATCAATAGACATAATCATCTCCATTTATGAAATTTTAAATTGCTTTCCACTTCATATGAAAGGAATAATTCATTTTAACTTATCAATATTGAAAAACTAAAATGAAATTAATTTTTCAAATTGAAATGTAACATTTTATTTTCCTTCCTTGCTTGTTTGTAAATTTGAAAATACTATGAATATAAAGTTTGACTTCAGGAGTTATTGGGAAGATTTCTAAATTTTTTGAAAAAACACAATAAAATTTTACTTTTTAATTATGAAATTCTAATTTTTAACCTACATGAGAACTTCACTATAAAATTTTATTTCTACTCATTTTAATTCAATTCAATAGAATGGAGATATCATCTTCATTGGAATAAATGTTGCCATAATAAAATACAACCGGCTTTAGTTTTTCTAAGAGGATGGAGGGGTGGATGGGTTGGACCATGGGGATTTGTATTTTTTTACATGATCCTTATAATCAATAATGAATGTGACACCTTTCTCTGCAAAGGTTCGTAGAATAGTTGTATTATGAAATGCCTACTCATTTTCAACAACTTTCTAAAATTGTGCAAATAACTCTAATATAATTAATAACAACAAAATTCAATTGATTTTCTTTATCATATTGTTAGGTTAATTTATTGACTTCACATCATTAATTTACTACCTAATACTTCCTAGATAATTTTCATTACTTATTGGTTAGCATTCTTTGAGCAATATGAAAAGAAGAATTAGTAAATTAAGTATAATGTAATGAATCAATTCATTTAAGCTCCTCTTGGAGTTTTTCTTTTCTTTTCTTATTCTGTTAATTTGCTACCTTCTAGAGTTGGTTAACAGTTGAACACAGTTGGGTGGAAAGAATCATTAGAGTTATTATAGAGATGGAAGTTACATAAATATATTTTAATTGAGATATTTCTTTATTTGATTCTTAAACATGTAGATTTCTAAACAATAAAGATACGTTAATTCAAGACAACCATGTTAGGTGTATGTTATGTTCAAACTTACAATTAGTCAATACAAAGAGTTAAAGAATGTATTTATTAACTTTAATTGTGTATAGTTATTTGATTTTATATAGCCATTATGTTATAGAATTATTATTTTTTAGAATAGTGTATTTCTTTCCTAATTTTGTTAAAATAGTGTTACTTGTATATAGTTGCAATTTTTTAAGATCTCCTAAGATTTACTTTCTTAAATTTTTAAATTTTTTTATTTACATATATCTTTTCTAATTAACAAATATTATGATAATTAGTTATTAGTTTTTAGAATATTTTCAACATTTATTTCCTAATTTTATTGAGAAAAAGATATTTATATATAGTTACTAATTTTTAGGATGTAATAAGATATGTTAACTCAACACAACCATAATAACATTATATTATGTTTATATTTATAATTAGTCAATAAAAAGAGTTATATAATAAAAATTAGTTTGAATTATTGATTTGTCTTACATGTAATGCATGAAGATGGGTTACACTTTTTGGAAAGAGAATGAGGTGGGAAGAAGAAAAAAGAAACTCCAACAAGCTATATTTTAGCTCTCAACCTATAAATCACCTTTAGTTACATATTTTTTTATTTTTATTTTTAATTTATACCCATGGCTGCTACGAACTATATGATTTGCTTAATTGTTTTGTATAGGATACTTGCATGTCACTCGTGTAAGGGAAGGATTCCTACCTTGTATTATGTATTTACCATTATTTTATGGTTCATGCTTATTTCCTATCTATACAATATATTATGAGGGTTGTTTTTATACCCATTAATTATTTGACTTGGACTTTAGCTTATCGCACCCATGACACAATTATGTCGCATATAATAATATCCCCTTCGTTACCTTACCATATGGAAGCACAAGGGAAATACATGTCCACTCCAACCATACTTTAGGAACCGACAATTCTCACCTCGTGGTTAAATGTATTAATATGATAAGGACTTGTTTCTCTTTTACCTTGGAATAGCACGACCTCACTAACCCTCACCATTTGAAACTCTTCACACATTTCAAGTGATTAATGGGATTAATTGAAGTTTCATACTTTGGATAGTAGAACAAATGTCAATGAGCCACGTAGGTGTACTCCATTTGACTATCAAATGGCCTTGTGTACACGTGCCCATTCACGGTCAAATATACATTATACTCATATGACAATGGAAATGACTCCTTACATTTTTAACCTAATTGTCTAGGTTGTTTTATGTTTGTTTGGAATATTTCCATGCTTGCTTCTGTGATGTCAATTTCATATGATGCCACCATGGAAATAATTAGGGTAACAATAGCTGAATGGTGAAAGGTTTTGTGGCCTTCACCATGACTTCAGTTCATTCTTGCTTGACACAAGTGAGCTATACTCAATTGTCCACGTTGCCTATTAAATTCTTTTATTTTTCAAATTTAATTAGATTAATCCCTGATTTTTCCCTTTGATGATGTCTACATTTCTCTCCATGCGATGCGTGTGACGATTTTGTCTCTCTCGAACTTCTTTTCAAAAATTACACATTTGTCCTTTCAGCTGAATTGTTTTCTCTTTTCTCTTAGTTCTTTTTTTCACTGTGCCTATCTAATTCATCCCAAATTTTAATAGAGTTCTCATGTTACCATTTTATCTCTTGACATTTTTTTCTTCATACACTTGAATTTCCACTTTGCATTATGTTGCTAAGGCACAGGGTTTGTAACCACTTTTTGAAGAAAAGAACCTCACAGAGCAAGGTCATAGGTATGTATTAAAATTATCCTCGTGTGTTTTGAATGTACACTATGGTTGACTGCCACTCTTAATTGAAGTTTCGTCGTTGTTCGTATGAACGAGGGTTCAGGAGTGATGACCCTCGTATCTAACTACTCTGGTTGGTTATTGTAGGTACTCTCAGAACCTATGCATTTAGACTTCTTCCTTTCTATGAAAAGCAATAAAAAAGCATCAGATTTCATTTCCCCTTATTGGTGGTTTTATGCTTGCACCCATATTGGTTCTCTGCATAACCCCTATTTCTCGAAGGTGTTGCTAATGCACACAAGATTAATTCCCTTCACCCATTGTATTTCTATGTAGTTATTTTATGTTTGAAAGCTATATATTACACAGCAATGGAATACATAAAATAATGCAAAAACACAAACACATAAAATGCATAAAATAGGAGAGACACAAATATATGTAGTTCACCCAGTTTTTTGCTATGTCCATGAAGAAACAACGAATCCTTCCTTTTATATTATCCAGCAAAATGAATAGATACAACCTATAGTAGATCTGTTGTAATTTCCTCTTGTCTCTCACACAATCTCCTCTCTCTTTTTCTCTCAGAATACACATATATTTAGCCACAATACAATTCCCTCATCAATAACGAGGGGTTTCCTTCTAAGGAAAAAACCCTAAATTAAACATAAACTCTACCGTCAGATCACCAATCTAATGAACATATCAGGTGTTGGCATTATGATACAGATATGACACAAATGTTGTCCTTGATGGGAACTCTCTCGGATGAAAGATCATAGTATAGCAGGTAAACAACAAGAATGAAGAAAGAAAGGCATACGTAGGTTCACCATTGACCAAGTCATGTATACACCCAGGTTCACTGTATACAAAGTCATGTATATGAAAAATTTATACACAGGATCACCATTGACCAAGTCACGTATACAAGCAGGTTCAGTATATACAAAGGTGTGTATAATGTACACACTCACTTTCATAGAAGAAAAGGCGCGTACATGTTGAAAAACTAATTTTTGGTCTATGGTATTTGGTCCAAGGTATTGACCCTAGGTATTGGGTCCAAGGTATGAGTCCTACGTGATTTTAGACCATGGTATTGAGAGAGGTCTAAACTAATTTAAGAAGAAGAAGATCATTAGGCCAAAGTGCAAGTGTCCAAATGACGAATATCTCATGAAGTGTGAGATCTATTATGTTAGTTATGGGTTTGTGATGCTTTACTTGATCTGAAAAAAGGATGCATCTACGTGGTCGATGATGGATGATGGATTGGGATCATCAGGCTTGGAATGTATTATCATTATGTGGTTTGATCATGCATAGACTAGATCTGAATTATTGACACATGATTTATTTTATAAATGTTATGATCTGGGTATGACTAATGTCTGGAATAGCTGCAAAGTTATGAGTAAATATTTGCAAATCTGTACGTGGGTTCACTTCGGTAAAAGCGCATATACACGCTGGTTCGGCTCATCAGAGTAGTGTATATAATATGAAGTATGATATTTGAAGTTGCAGTTGGATCTTGTTGTTGTTGCAGAATTCTATGGTCTGCTCTATGTTCTGGTGACTATGTTTTATTGACAGGGTTTTGGTGTTTTAGTGTTGGGTGATTAAGAGATTGATTGTTATGAAACCAGCTTGAGGAAAGATAGAAAAGATAGATCAACGCCTTAGAATTCAGCCTCTTCGAGGGGGCAACCTCATTTACATTACATAAATGAACAATTCTTGGATGATTCTAATGACAAAACCTCCTTTCTATATATGGGAGTCTAAGGAGTCATAATATAACCGAGCCGACCTAACAATAATAATATAAAGCCACAAAAATAATAATAGAGGGATTCTATGGGGCACAGTAATAACAATATGGGGACAATAGGGGCACAACAATATTAATAAGGGTATAACTACAATAGTAATGGGGTAATCACTAGTATTATAGGGACCCAACATGCGCCTCTCCTTCAAAAAAGTGTTGTCCTCAACGCTTGAGTAGTAATGGATACTTCTGTATAAAAGTTTCATCCTCCCATGTGGAATCTTGAGCGGATAAGTTCTTCCACTTGATAAGATATTCCGAAATGAATCGATTTCATAGCTCTCGAGTTCTTGTTTCTGTGACTGCTTTGGGTTCCAATATAATTTTTCCTTCCTTCTCAAGTTCTGGCAATATTGTTTGAATTGGGAGCTTGTCACCTATAACCTTCTTTAAAACATGAAACATGGAAAACTTGGTGCAATCTAGAAGCTGCAAGAAGCTCCAATTTGTATGCCATAGTACCAATATTTTGCAATACCTTGTACGAACCATAATACTTTGGTGATAATTTATTATCCTTCTTAGTTTGCTTGAGGGACATTTTCTTATATGGTTGTAGCCGTAGGAATACCCAATCACCTACATCAAAACTTCTTTCGTTGCGATGTTGATCTATGTGTTGTTTCATTCTATTATGTGCCAACACGAGGTTATGCTTTAAGAGTTGGAGGACTTGTTGTTGATGTTCAATGTGATGTTCCACTCCCTGAACCTTCGAATTTTCTCTTAAATATGATGTGATGGATGGTGGTTGATACCCATAAAGTGCCATAAATGGGGTCATTTTTGTTATTGTATGGAAGGAAGTGTTATAACACCATCCCGCCAGAGGCAACCATTTGACCCATTGTGTCTGTTTATTAGATACAAAGAAACGAAGATATCCTTCCAAACATTTGTTTACTATCTCAGTTTGCCCATCAGAT
>APFE030613799.1:0-11625 GCA_000404065.3 Pinus taeda
GGAAGAAAAGAGAAGGTTGTAGCTTTCTGCAGGTCGAAGCCTGTGTATTGGTAAAGGACTGTACCAATACAAAATCATTGTAAAAATAAGTTTCTAATTGAAAGAAGATAGAGACATATTGCAGCAGGTGGTTTTCACCCACATTAGGTTTCCACCTTATATCTTGTGTTATTTGGTGTGACTGTTGCTCTATTCTTTTTCTTGTGATATGGTTCTGACACACAGATTAATATATTATAAGTTTGAAAGGTATACACAAGTTTCATCTGCAAATATTTGTATAAATTGAAAAGAATTTGATAATACTAATTCACCCCCTCTCTCAGTATTATTTCCAACACATTCTAGATCCACCTTTCCTTCACTGCAAGTACAAATATGCAATTAGAATTAGAAGACAATTTTCCACATTTGAATAACAATGAATTTTTTCTTATAAAATATACATGGATTATGTTACTAAAGCTAAGTTTACTTTAGAACATAGATAAAAAGGGTGATTCATAAATAAAAGTTAGATTATAATTGATTCTTAAATTCATGCTTCCTTAAAGTTTCAGTTACAAGCATTATTGTTGGAAATATCAAATTTCCTTTTTCAAAACAACATTCCACATTCCGCAATTAGAGTATTAACTTACATTCTACAAGTAGGCTAATATTTCCATTTTTTCAATTAGGTTAGTGTTTGATTTGATGATATTCACTTCATTTCATCAGATCAACAAAATAAGAACACATTGCATTTTGCATATACAGTGTCGACACCTCTTAAGTTTGTACAAACCCTAGGTTGATAATTTAAGTTGGTAGCCTTAGGAGTTGCAGCATTCTTGTTGCAATATTGGGGCAAGTCAATGGAAAATGTTGCATTTGCTACAATGAAATAGGATAACTCAGAGAATTTTCTAAATGAGAATGCAAGTTGATAAGAGAACTTGTTTCGACGAAGCAATAGGAAGAACATCTTGCAACAGAGAACCAACGGTTGTTATCACAAAACTCCTATCCTGTAGAATGACAGTCATCCATGCTAGATGAATTGGGATTAATGGAGGATATCATGGCATGACTATATGATGAGATGATACTTATACATTAGGTCATGTCTCCTCTAATTGGCATTTAGAAGAATGCACAAGAATTGGTGAATCTCCTGAAGATAACAACCAAAGTAGTGTACGAGATGCAAGAGTGGGCTGCCAAATATCTAAATGTCCTAGAGGATTTGGAGAAGAAGGATAAGCTCTCCGCAGAAATTGATAGAGTGAAATTGAGACTCTACCTACAAAATTACTCATATTTGGGAGTGCAGTCAGTTAACACTATGGATGCATATAACTAGTTCCATAATGGGTTTGAGTCTCTTACACAGAAGCATGAAATGCTTGCCACCAGATCCCTTGAAGCAATCAAGGGTAGGGAGGTTTTCTTCTAGGAGATCAGAGATTACATTGAATAAATCAAGCAGGTAATATAATAGGAAGGATTGGAAGTGACCCAAGATGATATTTGGTAGCATGCCTTTCCACCAGTCAAAGTGCACATGATGCTTTCATGGTTGTAGAATAATGTCCAATTGAGCTCCACGAACATACTATCAGAGGCATTAGAAGTTAAAGTGCACTACAAAGGAGACTTGCCAGATTAGATTGAAGCCATCATAAAGGAGTTTAGAGCTTGGCACTCTTACATCACAAATGAACTCTATGAAGAATCACATGATCTGTTAGGGTCCTATAATTTATAGGATCTCAAGGTGATTGAGTATTTCACAATTTGTAGATTTAAAATTGTTCATAGATTCCAATATTCAATTGATTCACACAAAAAAAAGGAGAGAAAAGAAAAGAAATGAAAAAAGGGTATATAAAAAGAAGAAAAATAAAACCCCAAATGTTGTTCCAATCATATAGTCTAAGCATGATTGAACAAATTTCAATTTATGTTGATAGGTTAGAAAATAAGGATCTACCAAACAGTTTAATCTTGGCAAATCAGTAGGTAGGAAGAAATAAAATTGGTCCAACTGTTTAATCTGGACAAGGGGGAGAAATAAGTGATAGAGTAGGTTAGAATTTAAAAAGAAGAAATAGATAAAAAAAAGAAAGGGTCTGCAAGTCCCAATGCACCCTGTAAATAAAAAAAAAAAGAAGAAAAAATGCTAGATTAGGGGAATAAGGGTAGGTAGATTGAAGAAAATTCAAGGAAAGAGAAAGACACTAAAATTTCTTTTAAAGATTGGAAGACATACCCCAATGTTTTCCTAAGGTTGGAAGAAATGCCCCATTATTTTTCTAAAGTTGGGGGAAGAAATAAAAAAAGAGGGGCCTTATATTGTTTTAATATCATTACCCCCTAACTTTACTCTATACCCATATTTGCCTATAGTCCGCACCCCTCATTTATTCCCTACCCCAACACGTGCTGACATGTCACATCCCATCTAACCTACCCACCATCTATCACTACATTCCCACTCATTCTGTCTAATCCAACAACTCTCATTCTTTTTCGGCCCCCCCTCACCCTCCAAAAGTTAATCTGAGGGGGGGGGGGGGGGGTCCAAGGTCAGCGATTTCCAACTGCTTACGTGTTGTGCCCTCATGAGTTCTCACCCCCCCTCATACCACTTACCACTCTCAAGCCCCCACAAAAAGTGGTTTACCTCGATACTCAAACCACTATACCATATGACCTTTTTCGCTCCCGCCACCTCACGACGCAAAGCAATCCCATTCGCCTTATCACCTCCATTCCCGCCATTGAGCAATTAATGGGTTGGACCATTAGCCAACGAACCCATGCCAAGTCAAGCCAATCCAACAACAGCATTCCAAATCCATAAAAGCGCTAGTTCACTCCATTTTTTGAATTTTAACTGTTGTTTTCATCTATCAGGTGCAAGTTACATTCAATCATACATAGAGAGCACACAGTGTGGTTGCACGGGGACTTATTTTCTACAGTGATAAGAATTTCCCTTTCTTGAATCTCAATTCTGATTAATCCCTTTTCTTTCTCCCTCAATGAATTCCCATTTCTTCTTATCCCCTTCTATTAAAAATTCATCACATGACAACTTTCAGAGAACAATTTTAGTGAAGAAATCTATGGCACCAAAGAAAGAGGAACCATAAGTGTTTAATCCAATGGTGCACCTACCATTTTATTTTGATCACCTACCACTTGAAGATAGGGATTCAATATCCATGAAACACTCTCAAAGTTTGATTTGTTTGACATATATTGTTGGTGGGAGGACAAATTTGTAGAGGAGATGGATGACATAGGCCTCTGGGACACTAAACTGCCTTTTTATACTTTTCTTAAAACACACAGTTGTTCAGAACTGATAAGGAAATTTCATTCATGTTATAATCCACATCAAAGGGAAGTGATGGCCCCAACAAGACCTATTTTGTTTACAATTGATGCCAAGTCAATTATATAGATGATGCAGGCCGCAGTTATTGAAGGAACTACTCCCTTTTCCCATGAGGTCCTCATTAAAATGTATCAAAAGCTTGATTTTTCTAAGAGAGCAAGAACATTATAACTTTTCATTACTAAGAACACACCTCTGCCAAGCAAGAATCCTCCTTATTCCTCCTCTGTTTTCCCTAACAGAACTAAACACATTGTCACTGTTCTTTCCTATTTACTTAGATGTTATTCAAATCAATGGCTTAATGAAGCTATCATATCTTTTTTTTCTATTTTGTCAACAGTATCCAAGCCCTCTATCCTCTTCAATTTCAACCAATTTTTAGCAGATGCCATCCATGAGCAGCTTGTCAATTTCTTTACAGATGAAGTGTTTCATTATTCCTCAATATTGGTATATATGTTAGTGTATTTTCAGGTAGTCAGGTTCCTATTTTTGGTGAGGAAAATGAATGAAGAAGGTGAAGCCCAATCAATGATTTTTTGGACAACATTGGTGATGAAAGACCAAAGAAATTTAAGCTATAAGACATTTTTGGAGAAGTTTATTCACCCAACAATGAGCCTCCTTAGTGGGACTGCAAAACCTAGGATTAGTGGGGAGATAAGAAGAATCATGCGACTGTCAAACCAAGCTAGAACATGTGATTGGTACGTGTACCAAAATTACACTGAATTAAGAGTGTATGGCTGTGAGTTGGCCCTATACAAGCTACCAAATTTCCTCCCCATGAGAATCTTTGCACTGGAATACATTAGACAAATTATTAATGCAAATGAAGGGCACTTCGTATCAGCTAAGAAAAAATCCCAGTTTAGGATCAAATCTCAAATTGGTCCCTTCATTTGTAACAATAGAGCAGTAGGGGAGGAGGAAGATAGAAGATTGAAGGAAATGAATTTTACCCACAGTTTCACAAGGTCTTATGACCCATGCGGTATCATTTCCAAGAAGAGGATAGAAAACAAGTCAACAACATATATCCATACTCAAAGGCCTGAGATTGAAAAATACATGAATAAGATTGAGTGGATGCCTAATACATTGCAGGAGGCCAAAGAACACATGATCTCTTCTTCCAGTACACAGACTACAAGGCAACAGAGAAAACAAACTACTGAAGATAAGAATGAAAAAGGAAAAGAACAAGAACAAGGAATAACAGGGAAAAGATCTAGAGAAGATCAGTCACCAGGGACTGATACTTCTATGAAGGAATTCAGGTTGAAATATAGGAAGAAGCCTAGAAAATAAATGGACATAGACAAAGGATCACTACAGAAAACAATGATCAACATAATTGATATTCCAGATTCATCCCCAGTAGAGGGCAACCTTTTCCCGCCATTCCAATTTCGGAAAGGCAACAGTTGCTTCAAGTGTCCTCATCTACTACAAATGTGACTGGAGAAAAAAAAGAGACAGTATTTGATACATTCATAGAGATCAAAATCAGAAATGAAATACTGAAAAAGAGCACCTATGCTTAGTTTTGGAATCAGAGTGCAACTGCACAAGGAAAACTTCTCTCTTCCTTTGACTCAGAAAAGGGAAAAATGCATATGGCATTTTTTGAAGCACAAATAGTAGAACCTAAAACCATAACAAATTACAAGAAAACTTATTTTGAGTTTGATGCCAGAAATTTCCATCCAATTGATCAGTTGGAAATGCACAAGAAAACAGGTGAAATGATTTCATCCACTCTAACCAACACTTCTATGAACTTGTTCAAAATGCAGGTGGCTTTATCAAACTCTCAATCCTAGTTGAAGATGGAAAGGATTTCATCACAGTCAAAGGACAATAAAATTAAGTCTTTGGAAGACTTGATAGTGAAGATTGGGTATGATCCCTCATATATAAAAGCAGTTGAAGAAGTAATAAAGAAAAAATAGATAGATATTGCATCTTTGAAGAAGCAGTTCAAAATTCCTACTACACATGATCCACTGACCAAGGAGATAGACGAGACAGAAAGCCAAAAGGCTGATATGATGAAATTAATAGTGGAGTAGTCTCTCCAAATCAAACAAATGGAAATATAGATGGAAAAAATGGTGCAAGAGAAAGAAAAGGCAGCACAGATGGCCAACACAACAATGGAGACGCTTCCTCTAACAACCCCTCCCATAACCACTCCAGCAAGTACAACCACAGGAGCAGGAAGCAGTACAGAACAACTAGACAGATTGTTGGGTTGTGTTATATTCTTTCCACGACTAACCTACGTAGTGAACCGGGGGTTAGAGGGGGGGCGGAGCCCCCCCTTCGCCGCGTCGATTGTGTAGCAGGGGTGGCAGCCCCCCCTGTCTGGGGGGTTTGAGGGGGGCGGGTAGCCCCCCTCTACGGGGTTCGGGGCAGTGCCTCGAGAATTTTTTTTTTGGACCCTATATTAGGTTGGGCGAACCTACTATGGTTTTCGGTCCACAGTTTTGGACGCGGATGGTTTTCAGTCCATGGTATTGGATGCTTTGGCATGTATAAATATGTATTGTAACATTGAAAGGAATATAATGAAAAATCAAGCTGGTAGTCTCGGTTTTGAGATCCAGTGGGAAATCTCTGTGTATATGTGTTTTATGTGTTATGATCTCACATTTTTATTTTTTCTGTGATTTAGAATTCGTATGCAGGTAATTTCTGTACGGGGTTAAAACCTACACAAATCATTGGAAGCCATGAATCTGCAATCTGAGGAGATAAAAAGACTAGAAACCCAAGTCAGTGTATTTCAAGATCAAATCAAAAGAGCAGAAAACAATCACTTGGTGGAAATGCAAAGGGCAAAGGAATTAATTGAAACAATACAAAAATCAAAGAAGGAATCATCGATAGGAAACACTCTAGGGAGAGTTAAGGAGTTTGTTTGGCACAATATAATCAATGGTATGAATGAAATTTGGCCTAGCATACAAATTATCTTTGAGAAAAAAGAATTAGTGGAGAAGGCTAAAGAACCCATTTCAGCTGCCAATGTAGAATTGGGAGACATGCCAACAACAACTAATAGGATAATCAAATTTTTGAATGCAAGGAATAGGTATGATCTGGAAGAGTTGGGAGTGGCAGATAGAACAGAGACTATACTATAAGTCAAGAAGGTGCTGACAAAGAACAACTTAAATGTGTAGCTAGAGGAAAAATGTCAAGTTCTGGAACTGAGAATCAACAAGTTCTTTAAAAAAATGCAGTTGTTACATCATAAAGGCCTCCCATCTCTGTTTTTCATAAATGACAAATTCATGGACAAAGGGGATTATATCAATAAAATCCAGGGCATAGCCATAGATGCTACAAATATTTCCAACATCAAAGGCAGCATAACAGGAAAAGAATTGCTGGAAGCTATCAATAATTTAATTTACATTGAGAATGAAGTAAAGCATGTATTTATGGTCAAACCAACATTTTCTAAGTACACTGAGGATGACGAAATATACATAAGATTAACTAAAATCAAAGTTCCAGATGAGGAAGCGTGGAGTGAGATATGTGATTATTATGAGGAATGAGACAAGGACGATTAGAGTGCCAACACAGACTTGAGTCAACACCAGCCACATCAACTAAAGTCAAATTAATGTTTCAAGCAACAACATCCCTAAAAAAAGGACCAACTGTCCCAGTTTTCTTAGCATGGCCACTTCATGGTTACATTAGTCATTTTTTCATTCATTGCAATAAATAATAGATTTCCAAGTGTACAAGGAAATCGTTGTAGTTTTTCTTTTAAATACTCCATCTATTGGGAGTATTAGAGGGTTGGATCCAAGTCATAGAAATTATCTTTTATGTTTGGAGCATTGTAATTTTCAAGCTGGAGCATCAATAAAAAGGACCGTTTGCAAGATACTTGACCTGTTTGACCTAGTGATGTTTTTCTTTCTATGTTGAATGTATCTTTGTTTATCCATTCATGCATCTTTGATTCTTATTGTAAAGTAGAAATTATAGTTTAAGATATGATGTTGGAGCACCTTACTACTATCTGTGTTTACAATCTTAATGTTTTCCTCTGAAGTATGATTAAAAAATACTTGAATTCTTTTTAATCTTGACTGATATCATTTTTTTGTCATCCCATTTCTCACACTACTTCTAAGATCTAGTAAAGACAGTTAGATTACCTTGTAAATGCTCTGGAAAATTGATGTGACCACCCAACCTGTGACTCCATAGCTCAATGAAAAATATTCAAGGATGACCTTCCCCTACCAAATGAACAAACAAACAATCAATCAAAAAATCTCTTTATTTTTAATATCTAGCCTAATACATTAAACACTGAAATCACAGTTAAATCATAAATATATAGAGAGAGCCCTCTCTGAGTCTAGGAAGGCTAGGTCCTTGACTCATAAGAAATTTGATGTATCTTTTGTGACTTTTTTTTGCCAATCTTCAAAATCATAGAGCGATAACATGATCTATCCATTGGATGAGCTTTATCTCTTAGAAATTTTGTCTTATTAGGCCACTGTCTCATGTGTAAATTGTTTTATGTAATAAATGTTATGCAATGAAGTCCAAGGGACACATGGAATATGAAACGATACACAATGGAATGCAATGAGTCATTTTAGAATATAAATAGTTATAGAAGTCAAACAGTCATGGGAAGCTCAATAGTCATTTTAGTTGTTATAAATAGCTCCTCATAACTCAAGCTAGAGGCTTTTGGCCAAACTTTTGGATGCTTAGCCTTCACTTCTCTTGTACCACATAGGAGATAGATTATTCTTTGGAGAAGAAAGTTGTGGCTTCATATTCCACTATTAGATACAGTGTTTCATCCACGTAACAATGTACTTGGAACCTTATAATTAGAATTTCATTGGGTCAACATTCCTTCATGCATGTATCATGTATATAGTTGGACTATTCTTGTTATGTGTACGATATATGTTTTTTTATTCACATACTAAGTTAATGAATTATTTTGTTTCTTAGTTATGTTCATTGTTGAATGGACATTGTATGTTCCAGTGATTGTTATTTACTATGTGGGCTAATCTATAGGTACTTGACAAATATTTATAATCTCTCTGGGTCCCCCTTTAGGTTAGTACTATTACTTTTCTAACTGGTGGCTCGTTTCTCTCACCAGCCACATAAGTCTTCCTTCTATACCTTACATTGGGTGTCTCACAAAACTCACATCCTTGCCGACCTATAGAGGCATTGCAATCTCTTATGTCTGATTGCAACCAAGTCATTCAAATAGTGGTCGAACCGTATGACCAGATGGGACTCGTACACCAAATGACGTGAGGTCTAGTTAGGACTTCACAATGGGGAGATCACCTTGAAATGTTGGCAGAATCTAGCAGAGTCAACATTTTTGGTGCTAGAAGGAGGGCCAAATGACAAGCTGAGATCCTAGAGTCTATTTGAGTCCTTTGCCTTCAATGGATTCATCCCAAATCATAATCCCGAGGTGTTTTATGAAGCCTTTAGATATTTCAATACCCACACACTTTTTACATCACTTGTCATGATTTAAAGTTGATGGTAAGGGTAAATCAACCATCCTTAGGTATGTTGTTGATTTTGTTCAATTTTGCTTCTTGAATGATATTAATTCAGAATAAATCAGTTCACAGTTGTTTACCCTTACATTGGATGGTTGTATGAAGCAATGGTGTTATTCTTTACCCACTTATTCTATCACATCTTTCGATCACTTGGTTAACGAGTCATGTTGATTTTTTGATAACTATGAGTATCAAGATGCTATTAACGAAATTGATTAACTTAGAATGGAATTGACTGAATCTCTGGAGTATTTTGTTGGTCAGTTCCTTCATCTTTGCTATCAATTTCTGGATGAGGACATGGACTGGAAGTTCTTTCATGAGAAGTTTTTGTTCTTAGTCTGGATGTCAAAGAAATAATTTGCATAATATGCCCTTGCGTCAGAAGAATTTCATTTTCTAGAAGAAGAATCGGGTATGATTTTTGTCCCATGTCCTTCTCCCTTTGATGTCCCATATGTTGGACCTAAACCAATCTTTGAATCAGGAGACCATCTTGCAGATAAAGAAATCATATTTATTTCACATCTCTCTCCTGTTGGTGATTCATCTGACGTCATCAATCATTAATCTACAGATCTTTATATTCCTCCTAATACTTTACCCATTAATCAAGATGAACCCTTGGATGATCAAGACCACGATGATTTTCTTATTTTTGAATTGTATGGTCACAGTCATTCAAGCAATTTGGATAAATCTTTCTTTCTACATGAAGTTTTGGATTTGGATGGTCTGTATTACAAACTTGAAGGTTCTGGAAAATTTGCAAGTAAATTTTTATGTCTTTTAGGCAATGGATCAATTTGAAAAAGTACATAAATTAAAGGTTTTTAAACTTAGTCTGCAACATAAAAACAGAGACAAATATACCATACACAACAACACATGACAACAAAATGATAAAGAGTTCACCCCTCCTATGATACATCTCCTGGTCGAACTTCCAATGTTGGGCCTCTTTCCTTAAGTGCTCAAATATGTTATTTCATGGATTTATAATTCTCTTAATGTAAAAATAATGTTTCCAATGGCTCAAAAACACCCAAAAACCCCAATATGGGCTCTTGTTGGGCTCAATTTGTCCAAAAACGTAGAAAGTTATGCTCTAGAGAAGTTTTGTTGCTAACTACTCTACAAACTGGACTGCCCTACTAATTTTTCTATGAATTCCACCATTCCAAGAACTGCAAAGCGACATTTTCACCCAATGCCAGCAAGATTCCTGCTGTTTTGGGTGCAAATTATCGATCCATTTAAATGCGTAATGAACCCCTATGGCATAAAAATAGGGCCATATTTGGTCATTCGCCCAGGGGCTGGGTCTAATCACTCACCCCCATCAGCATAGCCCCTAAATATTATGACCACGGTTCCATGCCACACAAAACCTGGGGCTAACCCCTGAATTTCCACAGCTGAATGTTTTGCACATTTCCATTCTGTGCCATGGTTTTGACAATCACAGATGACCTAGGTTAGGCTATTTCCAAGCACCCTCACCTGTCAACACTCAGAGCCTCTGCCCTTGGTCCTGTACTCTACATGTTCTCTAGGGTCGAGCCTTAACCAAGCCCCCTTTGCATTAGCACTAGATCCGTCGAGGCTTGGTCCTGTGGAAAGGTGTAAGAACTCGACTTGGGGTATATCCAAAGCCCCCTTCCCATTAATTCCAATCTATGTTACTGTCAGTTATATGCCATGTCTCATGACCTTGGGTCGGAGCTAAGCCCCTAGCCCTTGGTTGCTCCACCTGTTAGAAAATTATATATTACGGAGCAATGGAACACATAAAATATTGCAGAAATATAAACACAGAAAACGCACAAAACAAGAGAGACACAGATATACGTGGTTCACCCAGTTTGGGCTACGTCCACC
Source organism: Pinus taeda (assembly GCA_000404065.3). Classification (NCBI taxonomy): domain Eukaryota; kingdom Viridiplantae; phylum Streptophyta; class Pinopsida; order Pinales; family Pinaceae; genus Pinus; species Pinus taeda. The sequence continues at coordinate 10,867 of APFE030613799.1, forward strand.
TCGAACAGCCAGTCCTTCCTTTCTATTATCCAGCAAAATGAAGAGACACAACCTACAGCAAAGCCGCTGTAATATCCTCTGTTTTCTCTCACAGTCTCACCTCTCTGTTTCTCGCTCACACACAGAATACACATCTATCTCACAGCCTCAAATACAATGCCCTCATACAAAGAGAGGGGTTGCCTTCTAGGGCAAAAAACCCTAAACTAAACATAAGTTCTATCGTAAGATCATCCGCCTAATGAACGACCCAGATTGACTAGAAATTACTATACTTTTACAAGGCAATTTTACAGTTGTTTTTAGCTTCGGGGGCGCTGCCCCCGAAACCCCCCGCCAGGGGGGGGCTCCCAAAGGTCGCAGCCGCCCCCCCCTGAAGCGAATATTTTACGAGCGGCGTTGCCGCCCCCATTTTGAACTGGGGTCCAATGTGGCGGTACTTTTGAATATAGAAGATAATCAGGCTCTACACCCAACAATACGATTTACCATGGGAAGATCTTCATCACAGATCTTTGTTCTTACCTGAGGATGATCGTTTTGAAAATTATTTCTCATCTATCTTTACCACCGAACATGTCAAAGACGCTCAAAATCCAATGAAACATCCTAATTCAGAGCTGAATTTAGGGAATATTTCTCGCACTATTCCCCTTGACATTTCAGTGAAGCCCGGAATTGTTGAGAACATTCATATAGGTGCCTTGTGTACAGATGACGAAATCCAAACTTACAAGGCCCTATTCCAAGAATTCTGTG
>APFE030613799.1:21338-35061 GCA_000404065.3 Pinus taeda
AAGCCTTTCCATGCAGGTTGGATACAATGTGATCCTTCACGCCCTCCAACAGAATCCTTCGACACTTTGTTGTCTTCTTTTGCCAAGCCTCAACTTGAGCAACATCAATAGGCTTTGGGACTTTAGCGTCTATGAACTCCTTCAACCCATTGTCATATAACACCACCTCTATCCTGTCTTTCCATGCAATATAATTCGAGTTGCCTTCAAGGGCATACTCCAATCGCAATCTGTTGAAAGACATTTCAACTTCGACACCAAGAAAACACTGCTGCAAATTCGAATTCCACCAGCTCAAAACTCAACTGCTTTTGATCTAAAATTCGTGAGAACAAAGTATTTCTCATACAAAGATTAACTGTATGGGCATTTATCGGATATCTCACCTTCCAAAAGAAGGATGAATCCAGAGGCTACCTGGCCCGATTACAGACTCTGCCTGAAGAAATAAAATGTAATCACTTTCTGAATAATAGATCTGATGATCAACTTTGCTCCGATACCATGTAGAATTTTTGAATAATATAACACTTATTCACAGAGATTATCATAATTATACACTATTTGTGGAATTCATGCATAATATATTAACCTCCTCTACCATTGATCATCAATTTGCGGAATTAAAAAAAACAATCGCATGCGCACATTGAAACATCAATCACACATATCAAAACAGTATGTAATGGGGAAAGCATACAACTGAAAACCCCCAACTATATGTATACTATAATGATAGAGAACATGTAACAATACATAGTACAAAACTCCTCACAAGTACTCAGTACTATCTCCACTTGCTAAACACAAACTAGCTCAGATTTGAACAAGTCACGGGTTCAAATCTCCTCCACTATTTGCCTGCCTCTACTGCGCAATCCAAGTTGAGAATAGATGAGATCCAAGTTCGAATTCCCTTGGCTTGTACTACGCAACCCTCATTGGCAATCTCAATCAATGATTGTGCAAATCTCATGCACAACTATAGTCACAACTGATAGTAGTCTCACCCTTTCACCCACCTCTAACACTTGTCTCCACTAAACTGTCCATGCACTGAGTTAACTGATGTATTCTTTAGTTGATTTATGAGTTAATAATTAGTGAATTAATTAATAATTAATTCACACCACTCATCACTAGTGTATTTGTCAGTTAGACTAAATACAACTAGTTAAACTAAGTCAAACTGAACACAACTCCATCAACTCCTCAATCAACTCCACCAAACTCAATCACTTGAGTTCTAACTGAAGTCCATCATGCAATAGCTCAACTAACCCATAGGAAAAGCGTATTTCCTTCTAGCAGTTGCATATGCCACATCCGTAGCTCAAACTAAAATGCTGCAAGAGGATAAGATAATGTTTATAGTCCAAATATTATTAAGAGCTAATAATATTCGACTGTTCTATTTTTTTGACTGGCAATCTAAAAATAGACTCCGCCCATATGTCTAAAAATAGAGGTCCATCTATTTTTACCAACATGACCAATCATCCATAAATAGCATCCTGCAACTCATAGACCATGATCCATATGTCTAAAAAATAGACATAGTCTAAAAATATACTTTGCGCCAAAAATAGCCTGCGGGCCCGCTTAGTGAAGGTGACTTCTTTTCACTAAGCTAGATCATCTTGTTGCATTTTCAATAGTAACTCCTCAATACAATTCATTTATTTCATTTATGTTGGTGTTTATTATATACATGAAGGGAGAGGCTGTTCATTTCATCTCCCGGTGACTATTGATATTCTCTATTATTTATTTACATCATTTTCGGTTATTCACCCAATCTTGATGATTAGGTGTCAACAAATGCAACACAGAAAAATTCAATTAGCTCAATTGCATTTCTGTATGTATATGTTGTATTTTTTAATTGACATGTTATTTCTATTTTAATTCGAAAATTAAATAATTTTACCAAAAATGTTTGTGTTGTGTTAGAGAAATTTTATAATTTAATAGAAACAAAATTTCTTAATAATATATAGATAAAATATTACATAAAATAAAAATAACAAAACATAGAAGAATAAAATATTTTCATACTATTTCTAATCTATTTATCAAGATTCTTCCTTATTTAACAAGTTATGTAGCTAGAAGACCTATGCCATCAAGAAGATCTTTTCTAATCTACTTATCAAGATTTTTTCTTATTTAGCAAGTTATTTCTTATTTAGCAAGTTATACAACTAAGAAGATCTATGCAACCAAGAAGATCTTTTGTCAATTAATTATAGACAAATCCAACTATGATATGGACACAAGATTCTTCATGTTTTCCTATTTTAAAAAGTAAGATAATATTATTTTCATTTAAAATATAAGCTCACATGGGTCCCTCACTAAGTTTCAAGATAATATGGATTTCATCAAATATTTGTATTATTATCATTTTGGTAGTTTTTGTACTTATCTTTCATAATTTCTTTTCCATTTCTAATTATTTCCATTTCCATTCTTTTTAGCTTACAGTAGGATTAGTGTTTCAATTTATAACATTATCCTTATTAATTAATTATAGACAAATCCAACTATGATATGGACACAAAATTCTTTATGTTTTCCTATTTTAAAAAGTAGGATAATATTATTTTCATTTAAAATATAAGTTCACATGGGCCCCTCACTAAGTTCCAAGATAATATGAATTTCATCCAATATTTGTATTATTATCATTTTGGTATTTTTTGTACTTATCTTTTATAATTGCTTTTCCATTTCTAACTATTTCCATTTCCATTCTTTTTAGCTCATACTAGGAATAGTGTTTCAATTTATAACATTATTCTTATTGTCTTTCTACTTGTAAGAGAGAAATTATGAGGTTTAATGCTCTTTTAAAATATCCAATATACTTTCTAAACCATTTAAGAAAAAAAATGTATCTTTTCTTCTAATTCTTTATCTTGTAATTCATCTTAGGATTTTGTAAGTTGTAAACATCCTCTTCATTTTTTAGATATTTCTTTTGTTGATTTTCTTTTTTTACTACTATCTAAAAACTTACTCTCCAATTGCCTTAAACCTTGTCATCATTAAATATAAATTTTAAATTTCTTGACTTCTCTTTCTTCCTAATGTTTCTCTGTTTTTGACTTCGCAAAAGTGCCTATTTAAAAATATAGCAAGATTTGACAAGAAAGGAAAAGGTAGTGAAGAAGCTACAAGTAATAATCCAGGAGATCAAGTAAGCCCCTTCTATTTCCACTACAAAATATAGCACCATGATGAAATCAAGCATTGTAAATTCACCTTCCAAGAGCTTACCCAAAGAGCCATTTTAAGTAATTTTGAAAAGCATACTAGAGGCATCGGTTCAAAGTTATTGAGGCGATTAGATTTCAAAGGCCAAGGGATTATGATTCACATTATAGCTCAATAGAGAGTCATGTATGAAGGCCTAAGATTCAATGGAAAAGAAGCAAACAAGCCAACCTTTTCAAGCCAAGATGAATTAAAAAGGAATCCATTTTCTAGGAGGAAAAAGCAATTGGTAAAGGAGTGTGAATCAAACCACCCAAATCTCTTTGTACATGATTGGAAGAAGGGAAAAAAATGAAAAATTTTTACACCCAAAAATATTGGATACTTCACTAGAAACTTCAACCTTAAGAACCAAATACCCAAGAAGAATATTTGAAGAGTAAGGTCAAAAGGAAAAAGAATATTTCTTCACCTATAACCCAAGGAATAATTGTTGTTGTCCAATGACCTATTTTGGTAATGAATTCCATCTCCAGCCATAAGATGGACAATAGGCTCCTATAAAAGGTATCTCTTATTCCACTCTTATCTTCCATGCTACAATGGAGGCCCCATTTCTTGTAGATTTGTCAAAGATTTCTTGATGGTAACAAATGAGTGAGGCATGTAGAAGCATGGGAGAAGGAGATTGAAGAGACTTGAGTTTTCCATGAACCAAAAGCTTGTAAATGGGGAGGTGTGATCCAAAATGGATATTTTAAATAATCTTTCTTTTTAGCTTTGTAATAAGAAAATTTAATTTTTCAAAATTGAATATAAAGTTTAAAACTACTTTTCACTTAGAAGATGAGATGAATCATTTTTATGGTTGGCCTTCAAATGGAACCTATAGAGAAGACGAGGGGAGTAGAACAAGAGAGATTGAGCTTGAGAGGAAGTAAACAAGGTGGTAGCAAGCTTGAGGGACTTGGAATAAGAATTTTGTTTGAAGATTGAAAGTTATCTTTGAGATAAATAAAATTGAGGAAATGTGTGTGTGAATCACATACTACATTCTTTTCCTTTGTCCAACAATCTCTTGGTTAATAATTAGATGAAATTGTTAGCTAAAGAATATTAATTTGTGCATTTATGAGTTCCCAACATAGTTGACTTTTACCAAAAATTTGATTATGTTTCTTTGGATAGATGGAGAGAATCTTATAACCAAATCAACCTATATTCTATTCATTGGCACAAGAAACTTGCATAGCCTCTATCAAATCTATCCATACAACATAAAGAATGTAGCAACAATAATGATGTTTATTTGTTAATTGATTTCAAATGATTAATATTAATAATTTAGTTTTTTGAGTAAATGTTTAATTGAACAAACCTCAAAGCATGGATTGATATTAAAACATTATTTAAATTCTTAAAGTAGTGAGCTTTGGTGATTGCAATGCATTTTGTTTGGACTAATTGTTACACATAATTCTACTTATTATTTATATAATTGACAAATTTAATATTATAATAAATAGAGTTTGATATTATTTAATTTCAACATTTCTTATTACAAGCTATAAAATAATGTTATTTTTAAGTTATCAAATAATATTATTTTATATATTTATTAAGGATAATAATTACTAATTTGATTTTAATATTTACCAACCATATACATTATTTAAATTTTAATTTTATACCAATTTAAATTAGTGAAACAAATAAAATGTAGATTATAATACCAATATAAAGAAAATAAAAAATTTTAAATAAATTATTAATTAAAAATTAAAATATAAAAAATATCTTTTATTATAACTCTTTTTAAAAAATAATACCATCAAAATAAGAATCTAACCTTTAAAAAATTCAAAAGACTTATCACTATATGAGGAAGAAGAAAAAAAACAAAAAAACCATAAAGAAAAACCGAAGATTAAAAGCATAAGTAATACTATCAATAAAAATTGCAGCGGAATTGGAAAGCTTCAAGGATATTAAAACGAATTAATTGGTTCATCATCATTTTTCTTTACGATTTGATCGACCTCGACCAAATTCAGCGATGGTTTAAAGGAAGTAGGGAATGTATATAGGGCCCATTTGATGCAGTGAAGTACAACTGTCGTAGCAGGCATTCGCCTCATTTCAACACGAGCGGGTGGGACACACGAGCTTTTAATCATTTTCAACTTTACTGAAGCACCTGTGGAAATATGATCAATCCACACAAGCCATCACAGGGAAAACAAATATGATCACACCACACAAGACAAATATGATCAATCCACACGTCTCCGTTGGTTAGTTAACCTCAGGTTTGTAAAGGTCTTCTTAGGTGGAGCTCAACTCTTCAGCACAAGGAATCTTCCAAAAGGTTCAATGCATGGCATCCAAGAAAGAAATGGGCTCTTTCATAGCTGTAAAGCCTATATAAGCCCCACCTATATGGTTGAGCCTGGAATGTGATCAGTTCATACGGCCTGCAAACATTTGTTTGCAGAGATCAGACATTTGTTTGCAGAGATCAGTCAAGCATTCAGCTAAGCCTGCTGCTCTTTGCAGGCTTATATAGCGTGATTTCTAAGCTGAGATTTGAAACTCGGCCTAGTACATTGGTGAAGTCGACCCTAGCCTGAGACATCAGTTTTTGAACTGTGAAATGATGGACTCGGGAGATTCACACTTGTTCAGCCGGGTAACCTGGTTTTTGTTTGCGGTCGTGGTGACTTTGGCTATGGCACCTGTCTCTGAGGCGACGGTCCATCACCATAAATGGAAGCTCAGTTACCAAAACTGGTCTCCTGATTGTATGCAAACAACGATCATCTCCATTAACGGGCAGTATCCGGGTCCGACGATCAGAGCTCGGGAAGGAGACACCGTTGTTGTTGAAATAGAGAACAAGATGCCCACTGAAAATGTTGTCATTCATTGGCATGGAATTCGCCAGGTACCATTCGCTCTGCATCCACGTAATTTCAGACCTAATTATCATTATGATAGATTGATTCTTTCTTTCTTTACCCACCATATATGCTCTTATAATACATAATAGTTCTGATAGGAATGCTTATGTGCTTCAGATCGGAACTCCGTGGAACGACGGAACTGCATCCATGTCTCAATGTGCGATCCTACCGGACGAGACATATATTTACAGATACGTTGTTGACAGAGTATGTCTAACACATTTTCTTTTCAATAAGTGCATCTTAACATGGTTATATTATGTTGGGATTTTGTAAGAAAACAGTGGCCTAACGTTAATTATATATGCAGCCTGGCACATATTTCTATCATGGCCACTACGGTCTGCAGCGTTCGGCTGGTTTGTATGGTTCTTTGATAGTTGACTCCGCAAAAACAGAGCCCTTCGTCCATGACGGAGAACTGAGCATCATCCTCAATGACTGGTGGCATACTAGCACTTACCAACAAGCCGCGGGCCTCTCATCCAATCCTTTCGTCTGGGTTGGGGAACCTCAGGTATATCTATCGTTGCCGTTTCCTTTTCATACAGATACTCCGGTTTGAAATTCCGATTGATTGAAACTCAATTAATAAACGTCAATTTCTGGAATGATATTGCAGTCTCTTCTGATAGAGGGCCGGGGAAAATACAAATGCTCGGCAGGCAGCAGTAAAACTTGCAACGCTACCAGCAGCCAATGTTCGCCCTACATTCTACCGGTGAAACCTGGCAAGACGTACCGCCTGCGCATTGCGAGCGTAGCTTCCTTATCGGCCCTCAATTTTTTGATTCAGGTCAAATAACGCATTCATGGATCCTACGTTATTTCAACTTAATTAATTTGTAAAATGATGATCTAAGTCTGTGTTCCCTGTTTTTCAGGGACACAAGATGACCGTTGTGGAAGCGGATGGCCACTACGTGGAACCGGTGGAGCTGGAGAATCTGGATGTGTACTCCGGTGAAACGTATTCAGTTTTGATAAAGGCCGATCAGGATCGCACCAAAAACTATTGGGCAGCTGTGAATGTGAGAGGGCGGCAGCCCAATACGACTACGGGTCTGGCCATCCTCAACTATCTCCCCAATCTCTCTACCAAGCTACCCACCACACCGCCTCCTCGGAGCCCACTCTGGAATGATTATGCCTATAGTAAGTCGCTCGCCAAGAAGTTTGTGGCCCTCACCGGACACGAAGAGCCTCCCCCTATGAAACCCACCAGACAGTTGATCTTGTTGAACACACAGAACAAGATCAATGGATATGTAAAATGGGCCATCAACAACATATCGCTGGTTCCTCCTCCCACGCCATACCTAGCCGCCATGAAATACAAAATTCTTGGCGCTTACGACCCCACGCCGCCTCCTGACGCTTACCATCCCCGAGACTACAACATCAGTATCCCTCCAACCAATCCAAATGCTGTTGAAGGCAATGGCGTGTACGTATTCGCGCTGAACTCTGTGGTAGACGTGATTCTCCAGAATGCAAACACACTGAGCGAAAATCACTCTGAGATCCATCCATGGCACCTGCACGGTCATGATTTCTGGATTCTCGGCTATGGCGAGGGCGCGTTCGATCCCCTAAAAGATCCAAAGAAATACAACTTGGTGAATCCTCCGCTTCGTAACACGGTGGCGCTGTTTCCTTACGGATGGACTGCGCTGCGGTTCAAGGCAGACAATCCGGGAGTGTGGGCATTTCACTGCCATTTGGAGGCCCATTTTTTCATGGGAATGGGGGTGATGTTCGCCGAAGGTACTGAGAGGGTAGGAAGGTTGCCTCGTTCCGCCATGGGATGCGGCCTGGCCCTTGACATGATAATGCATTACTGATCCACAGGCCTGGAATTTCAAATTTACGCTGCCTTTTATGTTGCCTGTGAAGACCTGGAATTTCAATTTTAGGTTGACTGTGAAATGGAAATTTGATAACCCGTATTTGTGTTTTTTTTATGACTGTAACTTTACAATTTAAGTAAATGCAAATGCTTGAGCGTCAAATTTTTGTGTGTAAATTGTTCATAACAATTGCGAAATAGGCTTGAAGGTAATTATCATAGGTGTGAAGGTAATTATTCTTATAAAAAGATATAAGATTACTCACTATTCTAGCTCTGAGACACTGAATTTCTTAATAAAATATATATAATTCTTCTTTTTTATAAAATGTATGTTAATTAGGTCTGACCAGATAATGTCACTATTCCAATCTTTTTCCCTATTCTTATTTGTGTTTATAAGAACATATTTTCTAACCAATCTCTCAATAATAATAAGAAATAGATAGTACACCTAAATAGATTATCTAACTTAACTTCCATTTAATATATTTTTCAGAACTCAAAATTATGAATAACAACTTAAATAAAACTTTTTAAATTTTGTGTACATGTCACTCTTGACATTTCAAAATTTCTTTTCACTATCAAATAAATATTAAAAAAAATTGTTCTGAACGGGAAATCCCAGGCATAATGCATACTTCAATCAATGCATTGTGATTTATATTGAAATTTCACGTTATTTATTATACCTTATGCAATACCTGTACTATCTATGTTCTTGTCCTTATCATTCTCATTCTCATCGGCCTATCGGGAAGTAGTTGTGAGAGTAAACTTGGGATGTGCATCGTTCACTATCTACATTTTCCGGTCTGCTTATTTGGATAGTAAGTAGGCCTGAAGGGATGGAATTTGGAATTTGAGGGTAAATTTTTGGTTAGAGGGTGATTTGTCCATAAATATAATAATTAAAAAAATAATTATGTTTAAAAGAACTAGAGAGACTTCACGGTCGGCGTATCGTACGTAGGAGAAGTCACGTCGTGATATAATGATGAAAGGAAATATGGAATACGGTCTGACTACGCTGACGAGGCAACCTTCTTATCGGGAAGTACTTCTTCGGATGTGCATCGTTCATATGTACATTTTCCGGTCTGCTTATTTGGATAGTAAGTAGAGCTGAAGGGATGGAATTTGGAATTTAAGGGTCAATTGTTGGTTACGGAGTGATTTGTCTATAAATAAAATAATTAAAAAAATAATTATCGTCAACCAAAATTTAAAAGAACTCGAGAGACTTCACTGACGGCGTATCGTACGTAGTAGAATCACGTGGTGATATAATCTGGAATACGGTCTGAGTAATTGACAGAAATGGAGTAGCCTGACGAGGCCACTTTTTGGTCGCCTCGGCGTTTGAATCACTCTCTCGGTGGTCACACGTGTTCGTTTCCGGCAAGCTTTACCATCGCGGTCTCCAACCGTTTCCTGACTTCCACCTGCCACAGTTTTGTCCCGTCAATATAAGCATGATGGAGCATCCTGTTGCCCAGGCGTTAAATATACTTTATATACTGGTCAACATTATGCGTTAAAAACTTTCTATTCTGGTCAACGTTATGCGTTAAAATTATTAAAATAAAACTTTCTATACTTGCCAACGTTATGCGTTAAAATGATTAAAATGGGCATCAGAGTTGCAGAAACTAATTATAATTTAACGAGTGTTTCAGAAATTTCATTGGTGAATATTGCACAGGAAGGCAAACGAAATAAATGAAAAAAAATTGATACCATGTAACCGCTAAAAGTTTGTAGGCAAAGACTGGTTTAATTGTGTTGTGAACCTCCTTGACATAAAACATGCAATATTAGGGTCAGCGATGTGCGTGTACATACCACAAAGACAACTATTTAGCTTATTTTAGTTGTTTTAAATATTAGGATCTACTGGGCTCTCTAGCCCAAATATATAAAACTAATGATAAAAATAAAAGCGTAAATACCATAACATAAAAGAATGTCAAGTTTTATTGGCCCAAACATATAAGACTGATGATTAATATAAAAGCCTAAATACCACCTATTTGGAAACATAGAAGAATGTCTAGTTTTATGGGGCATAGTGCGCTATAAAAAAGTTTATACCGATAACAACCCAGTCCAACTTTGGTAGGCTTTCTCAAACTAGGGTCACGGGGCCAGTTTGTGTAGCTTTTGCTAGACAACTTGGAGCCAGTTTATGCAGCTTTCACTAGACACCTTGGAGTTTAAAGGTGGCCTTCGCATTAGCCTTCCTGGCTTGCTCAATGATTACAAATGGCAGTTGTTTTCATGGTGTGACTTTTTTGGCCTTTCCCTTACTATTTTTTGCTTTTCCCTTTTTTTTTTATTTTTTTAAGGTGTAATATATTTTATGGAGAAAATTTTAGTTAAGTCACCAAACACAACCATATTAATAAATGTTGTTGAAATACAGATAATTTATATCAAACCATCATTATTATTATATTTATAAATATTAACATTAATAATTTTATTAAATTATGTAAAAACCAGTATATAATTATTATTATTATTATTTATCAACTATTAGATTAATAAATAATATAAATATTAAAATTAGAAATAATATTAATATTATAAATTAAGAATTAAAATATAATAATTATAATAATTAGAAAAATATAAATTATAATAATTAAAATAAAAAATTATTAAGTACTAATTTTATTTTTTTTTTCTAAGTAAAACTACTCTATTCACATTAAAGGGGAAAATTTACATCATGACCAAAGTCTAAAGCCATTGCCCAGAAGGAGAGGCAGATAGAAACAGAAAAATTTCCCAAGACAGAGAATTTGGACATGACCCTGTAAACCAATCCCACGCAGGGGAACCATTGATGACCTTCTGGACAATACAGTGCTTACAGATATTCCAAAAAACTTGCAATTGAACCCTAGCTTATCAGTATTAACAAAAATTATCAGCATTGACAAAAATTGCCCTCTAATATGGGCCGCCAGACCTGAAACAGAGCAGCATAGAATGAACTAGGCATCCGGAGGCTCCTCCACGATTCTGCACCAATCGAAGTCAGGCTGCTCCCGAGCACGCACAACATCATTCTCAGACGGACCTTGGGCCACTGGCTTCATCACCATGTCAACGGTATTGCTTGCTGGAACCTCCGCAGCCTGCATAGAGACCAAACTAGGACCCTCCTGATGAGAGCTGGATTCTCCCACCTCCTGGGCTTCCTCGAGAAAGAACACCGAAACATGAGCAGTAATCCTGGGACGATTCAAGGAGCAGTTGAAAGTGAAAATCGCATAGCCGAAAGAGGGAGAGGACGAAGAGTCTGGAGGACGGGGCGCAGGGAAATGGCTGGGCAGATGAAGACGCCCTCTCCCACTACGAGGGCGAGGCTAGTGGCCAAAGGTGAAATCGCTGGAGAGGGAGGGAGAATTGGAGGTCGTGCTAGAGGACGCCTGCCGAGGGGTGCCTCTACGGGATCTCATCCTATGGCGCAGGCGAGGCATAACAAAAGCAACAGTGGCTCTGTGGGGACAAGTCTAAGCAGCCACCAAAGCAGAACACAGGCAAACCAAACAATTAACCAAACGAGAGCCCAATGCCTTAGAGAGAAACCAGGGATCTGATGGAGGCAGCACTGCGAGACTATTGGAGCAGGAACCTAGCTGAGGCGCCCCTATCAATCTGCCATAGCCAGCATCCACCAAGCCATAACCCGACCAACAAAACATAAGAGGCTCCAGAGCAATCCTATGGCGGAGTCTAAATTTATTAAGCTCAGTCCTGCCTCGAATTGCACTCGCCATTACTATGGCATTCAAGAGAGCCGAAGTCCAAAGCAACTCAAAGCGTGCGGAGGTGAAAATCATATCGAGGGATATGCTAGTAGTATCCAAGTCGCCTGCAGTGAAGCCGTTAAACGTCGCTATAACCAAATGCCGAGGATCCTCCATTGACCGGCTGTAATCTTCTCTGTACAGGGCGGGCAGGTGGCATCCCTTCTCATGCCACCCCTGTCCCATCTCATTAATCTGCTGGCGAGTCACCCGCATCTGGGGAATTATTAAGTACTAATTACCAATAATAATAAAAATTGTAATAATTGAAATAAGGCTTCCATATCAGGATGAACCATACTGGATGGTTTGAAACACCTCTACAAATGAATTTTGATGTGATTATCACCAAAAACTTGTCTTAAAAAAATTGTAATAATTATAAATTAATTAAATATTAATAAATAATTTAAATAATAGTTATAAATTAATAATGTACATATTAATTGAATGTGGTTGATATATGCCAATAGGTGTCAATGGATATGGATTCAATATTAATAATAATATTGATATTAATAAATATATAAATATAATCATACTAGATCTTCCCTCCTAATGTTGCCAAGTTTCAACTTTAGGAAGGAAGACTCAGCTCTGGTGTTCATGGTGGCTTAAGGTTTAGGACTAATCTACTACAACAGACCTGCAAAGTTTGCAACAACTCTGCCAAGTCTTACAACAAAATGACAAACCATAAGGGACAAAGGAAGTGCGTGAATCATGAGTCTCCCTCAGGGGGAGGACATAGACCCTGCCCCCAATGATAATGAACACACTCCAATGCATGAGGAAGCCTACAAGCAAACCGTCCAGGGAGAAACGGGAGAAGGACAACATACACAAACAGACATGGAAATCGATAATGAGAATCCCAAAGTGACTTCGACCACTTGCAAGCCGGTTGCGGCCAAGAGACCAAAGATTGAGATCCCAAGCTGTAGGATCAATGTTCAAATCCAATATATGAAGGACACTGCTTTGATCAGGAAGTTTATTGGATTTTCACCCACAGAAAAAGCGCTGCAGGGTTGGATAACAGCCAAATGGAAGCCGAAAGGACACATAACCTTGCAATTAGGCCTAAGGGTTTCTTCATGGCGGTTTCAACTGTCTAGAGGATAGGAACAAAATCCTTGAGGGAGGGCCGTATTTTTTCAACGCAGCTGGACTGTATCTCAGAGATTGGGTTGAAAGATTCAACCCAGATAAAGAAGATCTTAGTTGGGCACCAGTTTGGATCCGCCTCTACTCCCTCCCTCTGGAGTATTGGGATGAGGCTTCACTACAAGATATTGGTAATGGCCTTGGTGAGTTCGTCAAGATTGCAGAGGAGACTAAGTTTCGAAGATACACCTCATATGCTCGAATATGTGTCTACATGCATCTTAGCAACGCTCTTTCGGATGTGGTAAGCCCTTTCCATGACGATTTTGAATGGATCCAATCAATAGACTATGAACATGTCCCGTTTCGCTGTAGGAAATGTCACGCTCTTGGCCATTTATTTTGAGACTGCCCATCCAATATGAAATCCTTAGCCCCATTCCCCTTTGATAAATCTGATGCAGATGGCTTCACTAAAGTCTCGAATGGCAAAAAGAACCCCAAAAAATCTGGTCCTAACCCCAAGACTTTTGCTGATAACCCTTCCATGCCGTCCACAAGGAACAATTTTGAAACCTTGGCACAACTAGAGTTGAACAACCTCGAAACCCCTGCTCCCTATTAGGAGCAAATCAAGTCAAAAGTCCAATCTGCCTCCACTAGCACAAAGAAACCCCAGAAATCTAAACAGACCATCGACCTTGTCTCCCCCTCTCCTAGTGTAACCCCCACTTGGAACACTCAAAGCATGGATGTGGAAA
>APFE030613806.1:3750-15497 GCA_000404065.3 Pinus taeda
CATCAGGTTTGCAATTTTTGAAGTTCATTCTAGATCATCCAATATTTGCATCAAAAATATTGTTATTACAATCAGTTGGTGAAGTTCATAATGCATGCAGACAAAATAGAGATATAAATTATTCTGATTGCCTAGAAGAAATTAGAAAATGTAATAGATATACATATGAGTACTTTGACATTGCTAATTGAGTTTGGTGGGAGTCATTTTTCAATTATCAAAGTGATATCATTTCAAAAACAACAAATGAAGATATACCTTTGAAAAATTCATTTATTTGGCCACAAAATGTGTTGAATGTACACGAGGAAATAAACATTATTGAACAGCAAGAATCTCAAGGTATTATTAATTCTTCAAAGGAAAAGGAAAGAGAGATGTATATTGGTTCCAGAAGATCTCGTGCACAACGTGAAGCCATGGAAGACCTTTATAGGGGTTCAGTACATGATATTAAGGAGGGTTGCATGATTGCAGTGCTAGCAGATGGAGATCCCAAGGCTATCCATTTTGGGTTGCTAAAGTTATAAAGGTCTTTACAGAAAATGAGGATGTTACAAGTGTTGAAGTACATTGGTATGCCACAAATACACACCCATTCAATGGTGGGTATAAGCCAGAGATGGTAGTTGACAAAAAAAATGGCAGAAAGAGAAAAAAAAGAAAGGGTACAAATATAAATCACCACCGCACAGACATATTAAAATTGGAGGATGTTGACATACTTGTTTATGACTTCAATTTAACAAAGACAGGAACTCTTCACTTCAAGACGATAGAAATTCTGAAAAGGTTGTTACCAGAAGGAACAGTGTTGAGATGGGAGTCTGCTGAAACGAGTCGTAGATCTAGAAGAATTTTGAAACCTGAAATGGTGGGAATGCATGTGGACTTAGATGGGGCACTAGTTGATGAAAGAGAAAAATATGGAAAATCTTCGTCAACATCTAGTCACTCATCTGAAGATGTTAATTCTGATGGTGTGCAAGAAAATATGAGTGATTTTGAATAATTGTTTAAGACAATTTATCTAACTGATGTATGCATCGTATCTTGAAATAAAATTTTTGATTTCCATATGGTGTTAAATGAGAAGTTATGAGTCGTTTTTATGTTGTTGGATTATATGTCTTAATTATGATAATTTTTATTATTTAGAATATCTATAATGAAACATTAAATTAGAGATATAATGTATGTTTCATTCAATATACAAATAATGACTTTTGAATTCATTTAGTGATGTAATTTGTCATAATGTCATGGTTTTTTTATTTTATGGTTGAAAAAATTTCAATTTATTTTGTATCTAGCATGTTATGGTTGAGAACATGTTGAATTTATACTTAGGAAAGAAAAATGTTATTCTACCAAAAACATTAGTGTGTCTTTTTCCTCATAAAAAACTTTGTTATCCACACTAAAAATTTGGTTTTACTAGCATTTTTTTTTAATTTTGAAGATTGACCCTAAAAAAAATCATCGTTCCAGTATCGTCACTTTTTTGTTTTCAAGCTGTGTTTTGCACAAAAATTTTGTTTTCATTGCCATTTTTAAAACATGTTCAAAATTGTCCCTTAAAAAAAAATAAAACCATCATTCCAGTATACACACTTTTCGTTTTTAGCACTGTTTTTGATGTTTTTTTGGTGTTTTTTGGCCAGAGTTCCCGTTTCAAAGTTTACATTGTTTTAATTTCCATTGAAAGTTTTGACCCTTACATCCTTAGCATTTATTATTAGCATCTCGAGGAGGAGAGTGACCTTCAGAAGAAGGAAAGACATTTTGATGATGAACTTTCTCTCGAAAAATCCTGCAATAGAAAATACGACCAATCACTATGAATAAGTCAAGCCATTCTAGTGGAGAAGGATTTTATATAACAATTCTCTAGTGAGATTCTTTTCAACACATATGGGGGGAATGTTACAATACTCTCCTCCAACCTACCTTTGTCTACCTTAATGAAATGACCAATTGAATTATCAATTTCCACTAGAATATCTAGATACATCAAGTGAAGGGGCATACTCTAGAGCCTAACGCAAACATGAATAGGAAAATATGGCATAGAAAGAGGGTTACAACAATTAAATAATGACTTCATGCAAAGCCAAGCTCAACGCCAAACCTACGATATTTTTTCAAAACCCCTATTTTAATTATGCATATCCTTAAATTTCACTACAAAGACACCTTTTGAGCAAAGAAAATATCTACATTTAGTGTCCATGTCTAATGCACCCAATCCTGAAGTAGAGTGGTTGATGTCCAAAATCTGTTAAAATGACAAGTAACAATGTGTTGCAAAAAAACCACGCTAGATTCATAAGAGAGGGGATGATCCACTTTAATAGAAAGGATATCATCATCGTCCCATAATGAAGGAAATCCTTGAGAGCTATTTATGTATTAGATGAATGGGTCTTTGTTTGAGGGAATATTTAAAGGACATAAACTAAGAAGGAGAAGGTGCACATCCACCTATGACACCATTGTTTAAATTGGAAACAACAGACATTAAAGCATCCTTGACAATGTCATAATCACTCACTGAAAGTCCTTCTTGTAGTTGCCTACCTTTGTGAAGAAGCTACATAAAGACAGAAGGGATTCCTATCCTATCTTGAATTATGAATAATAGATTAGCTACTTTCACATGAATCATGAAAGTTCCACCAAAGAATGACTTGAGAAAGACTGGAAATTGCAAGAGAGCTGGAGCAACAATTCCATCTTGAGCGCAGGTAGAACTCTTAACCCCAATGTCATTCGAAGTTTCTTCCAGTGGCACATAGGCTACTAACTCTTATTTTCATTCCAACCCTAATTTCTTCTTTGCACATCTAAGAGGCCTACTGGACTTGGCAACCATTTTGGGTGGAGACCCTGATTCCCCATTGTTCTTCCTCAGGGGCATTCACCGTCATGCTTTTTCCTCGAGCTAAATATTCTCGTGTCCATTATTAATAGTCCCCCTCGGAGTGATTCATTTTTTTAGGCTGCTACAATTCTTAGGAAAGGGCTCCCACTCCGCAGAGATCTCCTCAACAGTGGAGAGCGAAACCCTACCATTTTTCCCCCAAAAATGCACTGCAAAGTTTGAGCGACTACTTCAGATTTGGGGACTGCATGTTCTTCTTCTACGGTAATTAGAATGGAGGATGCCTAGGTTGTCACAAATTCTTTGAGGGCTTATTTGACCCACATACAACACATACATCATCGATACCATGGGAGCCTCGAAGACGCTAAATTTTTTGAATCACTTCATAAAAGATAATTTGATATTATGATCAACTATACTTAATTTTTATATATCATTATACTGAAGTGAATGGAAACCGGCATCTACCCATTGTATCCATTCACCCATGGTATTTATCCACCCATGGTATTCATCAACACATGGAATCCACATATGGTATTGTAAGTGGCATCCACCCATGGTATTCATGCATCCATGATATTGTAAGTGGCATCTACCCATGGTATTCATTCACCCATGGTATTTACCCACCCAGGGAATTTACTCATGGTATTGTAACTAAAAAAAGAATATAAGTAATAATTCACATTTTGTAAAAGGACATATTTTCCCCCATAATGTATCTTTTACATTTATTCTCTATTTTAATAAAAAAAAGTTTCTTTGTGGTTTTATTTACTTTGTGTTCTCTCCTATTTTTCTAGCATTTCAAATTGTGTGATCTTGGGGGCCTCCCCCCAAGATTCAGATCAGTGATATCAGATTCAAGTTACGGCTCCATCGGAATCAGGGTTTGACACATATTTCAGTTTCAAAGTTTTGTAGCAATCTTAAACAAACTTCATGCACATGATACAACCTCAACATATTACTTTCTTGGGCAACGTAGCAAGATTTTTTTTTTTCATTTTTTTGTAGGATTTTCTTGGGTGTGGGAGATTGCAAATCATATCTGAAACTTTTTGTGTAAAATTTACAAAAAAAAAAAAGGTCTGGATTCTTTGCGAAAAATACCTAAATTAAAAAAATAAATCAGGTGAACCAGATTCCAGCTGAAGGAGATATCGTTGATTTAAAATCACTTGTGTTGTATAATTTTTTCTGACAACAATTTATGGATGATGGCTCTACTATCATTTTTTGTAGTTTTTGGGTAGAATTTCAGAAAAATGATTGCAGATATGATCTCCTCTTGAAGAATTACCAAATTTCAATGTAACACCCCTAGTGAAAATTCCATGTAAAAAAAGTTAATAAAGGAAAAAATAATAAGCACAGTTGATGGGATACTTATTCCAAGAGGAATGTTGGGTAAGACATCCTAGGGGGTGTTCATTTGGTTGTTTATGGCTAACAAAATTGGCAAAGTCGATGGCTAAGGCTTTGGAAAGGAAAAATGGCAATTTTGGCACATTTATTTATGAAAGTAATAGAAATTAGGAGAAAAGGGAGATGAAAGATCACAGGTTGCATGTGAGGAGGAAATTGAAGGATACTGATGGAAAATGAAGAAAATAGAGGCCTCATTCATAAAAAGGATTTTAAGGATCAATTGGTAACCCTTTTTTAGTTGAGTTTTGGAGCTCTCTCATTATTCTCTCTCTCTCTCTCTCACTCTTGGACACACAGAGTTTTCTTGGAGCATTTTGGCATTGGAGCAAGAAAGGCAAAGAAGGCAATAGGAAACAAAGATCAAGCAGGGAAGGGTAGGATCAAGCAACTACAACAAGATTCATTGCATGTATCGATTTGCACGTGTATTTTCCTTGCTATATTTGGCATGCATGGTATTCCATGTGGTTCTTTTTATATTGTGACATGGGTTTTTCCGGGTGTAATAGTGTTTTCAGCCTATTCTTGCCATTTCCAAATGGCCATGGTGTGATGGGGTTCTCATGTCTTGGTTGAGCTAGATTGCTATATGGATTCGAAGTTGAGTGAGTTGGATCTCTGAATGATAGAGAACATGGCCTAGTGGTCCCTAAACCAGACTATGGATCACGGTAAAGCCACTGGCCTAGTGACCCCTAAGCCGGACTATGGGTTGAGGTAAAGCCAGATTGTGTTGCTTAGGTGGGCCTAGGAATATTTTCTAGTAAATGAAAGGATATACCCCAAATCCAAGAGGTGGTTTTCTCTCCATTAGGCCTAGTAATCCTTGGTTTGGGATATGCAGTAAAGACTAGAGAGTGGGTTTCAGTTTAGGGCCTAGTGTTCCCGGTTTGGATTGCAGTAAAGCCTGAGAGACTAGTAGATATGAAATTCCTCATGGTGTATGTGGAGAAATCCAGTGGCATCCATGCTTATTTGTCCTAGTGATCGGGTGGATATCATCGTAAAGCCTATTATGAAATGTTCATTGTGTTGGCCTAATGATCTGGGATGGATTACAATAAAGCCTGATTTCTATTGATGAGGGTGAGGTGGTTTAGCCAGGGTATTCCCTGGTTGTTTCTTTTGGTTTGAGTCCCACATTCATTCTTGGAATATGGCACAAGGTTGAATGGCTAAAGAGAGATTTGGATCAACCATTCTATGGTCGAGTGGAACATGGAAGTCCCATCTTGGGTTTGGTTTTTGCATCATTAATGAAAGGTTATTTCTCCTTGTATTTCTATGAGTATTTTGATGGATTATATGTGGTTTATATGGTTGTACTTTCATGACTATTTCTGTTGTTATTATGCCAATTATATGTGTGTTTTATGACAGCATCTATGCATTTCTCTCAGCATGTTTTTTCTTGTAAATGAATGTATAATGTATCTATGGCCTAATAGATGGTAATGCAACAAATGACATGAGGAAACAATGGTTCATAATTATCCTCAGTTAAGTATGAGATCCCTACATGTTATTTTGTTGTTTACACCTGTAGGGTACATGATGATGATATTCTTGATGAAACGCCTGGCATGGCTATTAGGGGTTTGATTAAGGTCTTGTTTGACTTATTTCTTTTGCATCATTGTTTCCCTGTTCTTTGAATGATCTTAAGCTATCATTTCATTATGGGTTGTGAATTGGGTTTTGGGCCTTAAAACATGGCTCAAATCCGGAGGTCGTTGGCATAACACTGGAAAATTGGGTCTTTTGATGTTGTCAGGGAAGCCTATGAATGACTTTGGGCTTCTGGATGTTGTCATGCGTATAACATGAGAGTGACTGAAGCTTAAGATGTATAGAACATCAGTGGCACCTAGGGATAGGATGTATTAGTGGCTTACATGTCTCCGAAGTGTTGCCGACGTGGATAGGTTGGTTCATGTGTTTCATCGATTCCACTTCCTTAAGTTCACATAGGAGGTCAAATCCAATCATATTAGCCTCTCATCGCATGTTTACGCCGGTTGGCTGGTTACTTGGGTAGATGTGTGAAGAGGGTGTTACAGAGTGGTATTAATGCATGGTTCACCCCTCAAACTAGATGAGCAGTGTTTGTTAGTCATGCATGCATGTCAGTTCCATGTGTGTCTCTTACACTTACATTCCATGTGTTTGTTGCATTGCATAATGTTGATCATGGTTGTAGTAAGGTTGTCATGAGGAACTTGAAGATGATTTTATGGAATGCATCATCATGAGTATATGAATGGTTACATATTGTTACATGTCTCTTACATGTTGATTTTATGTCACCTACTTACATCCTTATATGTTAGGCGACATGCTTGTAGATTCGATTACTTGTATTAGTATTGTAGGTTGACGACAAGAATTGATCGCTTATGCTCGACTACATGCATCTATGCAAGTTGATTTTGAATTTCTTATGCATGTTGATGGTTGCATGTGGAAATGTGTACAATGGAGTAATGGTTGTTTTCATGCATGAGGTCATAGCATGCATTGTTGATATGACCTTGCATTGATGACTGGACCCTAGCTATAATTATCTCTATGTGTTGATGCACTTGTTATATGTCTATATGTTGTTATGATTATGTTATACATGTATCATGTTGATTTGATGATTTTGCAGATGAGGTATCCTCCCCAAATTATACTAAGGCACATTTATTTATTGTGATTTGGTTTATCTGACATAGTATGCATTGCAGGAAAGAGATCAAATGGCTAGCAATGTGGTAGACTACATAGAATATCTCTATGAATCATACTGGAAGCATGGTGTGGCGCTCTTCTAATTTGGAAGACACCTTAAGAAGATTGAAAGAAGAAATGAGGATTTGTAAGGCAGATAATGACCGGATCATACAAGCACAAGAGAAATAAGGAAAGGTTAATGTTATGGTCCTTCATATTTTGTTAGACTTACAGTGACAAGGATCACTTCAGATCAACCATGGACATGAGGAGAACTGATGGGGCATATGGCAGTAGGTCTCTTATTAGACACAGGTTCGATATATATTATACAGTGAGATATGGCAGGTTCTTGGACACTTCAAGCATAAGTGGTGATGAGCGCATGTACTATTCTAGTTCTCGTTTTGATAGACATCATGGTCATCATTGCTATCATTCTTATAAGAGGAATGATAGGGGATACTGGCGAGGTGTGTTTAAGAAAGAGAAGCTAGCTACGTTTTATGGAGATGTGAAGAAGCTAGAAGATGTAGAGGCTTGGATACTTGGGATGAACAAATTCTTTGAATTGCATGGGCACACACATAACATGAAGGCTATAGTAGTGATCTTCAACTTGCAAGGTAAAGTAGACATTTGGTGGGAAGATGTTAAGCAGGTCAATGACATCAGGACATATGATTTGAGT
Organism: Pinus taeda; assembly: GCA_000404065.3. Classification (NCBI taxonomy): domain Eukaryota; kingdom Viridiplantae; phylum Streptophyta; class Pinopsida; order Pinales; family Pinaceae; genus Pinus; species Pinus taeda. The sequence continues at coordinate 11,478 of APFE030613806.1, forward strand.
TGGCGGGAGTTCAAGAGACTTTTCAGGAAGAAGTACTTGTCATAGAGGTACTATGACAGTAAGGCCAAGGAATTCTATGAGCTAAATATGGGATAAATGACAAATGAACACTACACAACCAAGTTTCTATAGCTATTGAGCTATGTATCATATATTATTGATGAGAAGGATCAATTTCAATGATTTTCCAATGGTTTTTCATTAGCGTTTAGAGATCGGATTGAGTATGATGAGCCTTGGTCAATTTAGGAAGTTATTGGGAAATTGAAGCATTTCTATGAACAATCAAAGCGGAATAATGAATCTTAGCAAGGACAGAAAGGAAAAGACAAAGTTAAAGGTAAATGGAATCCTAAGAGGACAAGGCCTCAACATGAAGATGAGAAAGATAATGTGGCTCCGTAAAAGAGATTTAATGCAGCTAGATAAGGACATGAGTTATAATAGCATCATAGAGGTGTTGGTACTAGTCGGTTGGAGTGTTGGACATGTGGAATGGAACACCTTAAGAGAGATTATCCACAGAATCATAGTGGTAGGCCTCAACTATATATTGTGTAAGAGGAACAAACTTTTGGGGATGTAGGCCAGCACATTCCTTGTATTTATGCAACCATGGACAATACGCAAACAAAACACTAGGCATCCAACATTAAGATGGACAGTAAGATTTTTGATCAAGTTATTTCTATTTTGATTGACCCTAGATCTAATTAAATCTATGTTAGTCCTAACTTGGTGGATAAGTGTGGTTTGAGTAAAGAGTTGTATGTAGAGTCTCGGTTAGTACAGCTGGATAGAGGTACAAAGAAGTGAGTTCATCATTGGGTAAGAGCTTATGTATTTGATTTGAATGGTATGACTACCATAGCACATATAAATGTATTACTATTAGGATCATAAAGTATGTTGTTGGGCATGGATTGGTTGTATCTTCATAGAACCAAGGTAGACTGTTATGACAAAGTCATTGAGTGTGTTGATGACAATGGAGAACGAAGAGTCTTGGAGGGTAAGAAGAAATCCACATCAATTAGGATGGTGATAGATATGCAAGCAAAGCATAGCCACAGGAAAGGGTGTATTTTATTTGTGCTGCACATTTCTAGTGATAAGGGAAAGGAGGTTGAGGATGCAGATGTGTTGGTAGGTACCCAGTTTTGTAGCAGTTTCAAGATATATTTCCTAAGGACATTATAGATTTGCCACCTCACAGATAGGTAGAATTTTTTATTGAGTTAGTGCTAGGGGTAGCTCCAACATCAAAAGAATCTTACAGGATGAGCACACCTAATTTGGTCGAGTTAAAGTTGCGGTTGAAGGAAATGTTGTAGAAGGGATACATTAGGACAAGTGTATCACCTTGGGGTGCATCGGTCTTGTTTGTGAAGAAGAAATATGGAACTCTTACATTATGCATTGACTACAGGAAGTTGAACAAAGTGATCATCAGGAATAGGTACCCTTTTCTGAGGATTGATGACTTTTTTGATCAACTGAAGTGACCAGCAGTGCTCTCGAAGATTGATCCGAGATATAGATACCATCAAGTATGCATTAAAGAGAAGGATATTTATAAGACAACTTTCCGGACCAGGTATGGTCATTATGAGTTTATTGTAGTTCCATTTGGCTTAGCTATTGCTCAAGCCACATTTATGTGCTTGATGAATAGTGTGTTGCGTCCATATTTGGATAAGTTTTTTATTGTGTTCATTAATGATATAGTAGTATATTCTAAAAATGAGGAAGATCATGTTGAGAATTTAACAGCAGTGTTGATTTTGTTGAAAGAACATCAATTGTATGTTAAGCTCAACAAGTGCTTTTTCTTTCAAACTGAGGTACATTACTTGGGACATGTGGTCTCAAAGGAGGGAATCGCAGTAGATCCAGAGAAGATAAGAGCCATCATGGAGGGTAGCTCCTAAGAGTGTGGATGAGGTGATACCTTTCATTGGTCTGATAGGCTATTATAGGAGATTCATCAGGAACTTCTCACAGATTGCTTATCCTATTACATCATTGTAGAGGAAAGGTAAGAAGTTCAAATGGATAGAGGAGTGTGAGGATATATTTGAGCAGCTTAAGTAGTTGTTGACACATGAACTAGTGATATAGATTGCAGATCCAACAAAAGAGTTTGTAGTATGCACAAATTCTTGCAAGAGAGGACTTGGTGGAGTCCTTATGCAAGAGGGGCGTGTGGTATGCTATGAGTCACAGAAAATAAACGAGCACGAGCAGAACTACTTGACACATGATCTTGAGTTAGTAGTGATCATACATGCATTGAAGATGTGAAGACAATATCCTCTTTGTAGGAGGTTTGTACTTATGAGTGATCATATTAGGTTGAGATATTTGTTTAAGCAACCAAATCTAAATGCCAGGTAGGTCAGATGGTTGGCCACAATCAATGAGCTTGATTTCAAGATTAGGTACATCAAAGCTAAAGAGAATATGGTGGAAGATTCTCTCAGTAGGTAGGTACATATAAGTCACTTGGCAACTATCAACTCCTATGGGACAGATCTATAGGATACACTAGTAGAAAATGAGAAATTAGTGACTAGGTGACTAAAAACTTTAGTCACTACAACCTTTCCAAGTGAAATAATAGCAAAGCCAATCAAATATTAAGTGACCCAACTAAAAATCACTACATAAATGATTAATTTAGTCCAAGGTTAAAAATATATGACTAGTTAATAAGTAATAAAACTAAAAATGACTAACATTAATGACTAATTTAGTCTACGAACAAAAATATGATTACTTAACAAGCACTACAATAATATGGTTTAGTCATTTATGTTATCCATTTTAATTGTGTCACTTCAACAATCTAAACACACAAGTGATAGGGGATTGAAAGGCTATTATAGACTGGCTGAAAGATTATACCTCTTTAAACACTTTTTTTTTATAGGCTAACGTTTTATTTGAGTTTCAGCATTCTACAGACTAATATTGACTTTAAAAGGTTGTATGTTCGAACCTTAAAAAGAAAAGAAAAACACGACTAAACCAAGATAGAAGTTTCCCATCATTTCAATAAAATGATTAACCTCAAAACATATTAAGATGGTCAATATCCTTGTCGTAAATAGAAAATGTGATAAACATATATAGACACACACACAATTCTTCTTAATGACTATCACCACCACCACATTTTTAGCCTACTTTAGTTTTTAACAATTGATTATATAAGTATACATAAAATGAGACGAGATGTGTATTAATGCAAAATATAGACTTGAACATAGGGAAGTGGTCCACTCCTCATGTTATACACTCTCACTTGTGATCTTTTCCTCCTCTTGTAATCGTCTAAGAATTTATTTCCATGTATCTATATCAACATCTATTAGTCTTTTGTTTTTTAATCATTTTAGTTTAGGGAGATTTTTTTGACTACAATGTAGATTTTTTTTTTTATAAAAGACAATAAAAAACATAAAAATATATAAAAAAAGAAAAAGATCAAAAAAATAAATAAAAACTAGAAAAACTATCTAAAATAAATCTATTTGTTGGGTGGATAAATTGATCTTGCAGATAAGACCAATCTCCCTAGTATCAAAAGATAGTCTAGCAACAAACAAACAAACAAACCTATCTTTTTCTATACATATGCAATTTATAAGTAAATACTACAAAGGTGTTAAGATCATACCTTAGATCTAGTGCTTGTTCGAAGTAGTCATCCTTCGGTCATGTTGGGTTGTGTTATATTCTTTCCACGACTAACCTACATAGTGAACTAGGGGGTTAGAGGGGGGGCGGAGCCCCCCCTTCATTGCGCGATTGCGTAGCAAGGGGCGGGTAGCCCCCCTCTACAGGGTCTGGGGTAGCGCCCCGGGAAATTTTTTTTTTCGACCCTATATTAGGTTGGGCGAACCTACCTATGGTTTTCGGTCGATGGTTTTGGACGCGATGGTTTTAGGTCCATGGTATTGGATGCTTTGGAATGTATAAATATGTATTGTAACATTGAAATGAACATAATGAAAA